>CM047814.1:36606581-36869636 GCA_026214975.1 Gentiana macrophylla
TCCCTTCCCTATTTCAAGAATCTTATAACAAACCTTTTGCTCAATTCTTCAAGATATATCACGATTTGGTCATCGAACGAGCGCTTACGTGAAATTCCAGTCCTACCATCAAGCATCATGTGCTAAATGCTTATATTCTGTCCACTCTCTTCCTATGAAAAATTAAACAAACAAGAATGATTTCTCTTTCTTCCCAAAATTTGTGGTAAAATTTTATTATAATATTAAAAGTGAAAATTTCTTTTTGAACTATTGTAGGTATCATTGTGATAAGGAGTGGTATTGAATGACATTGCATTGCCACGTAGATCAATTTTACTTCTTTTTAGGTAAATAGACAATGTAATGACATTTCTTATTGTATATGCTCTAATGGAACAAGATCACTACATTTCTGCCACTGCGCAAAAACATTTTCGCAGCCTTTCTGGGTCCATTGATGTTGCAAATTTGCAATCAAGAACCTCTTTAATGTGTGATCCTCATATTTCTACCAAAACATTACAAAAAAGTTGAAAAAGGTTAAAACTTGGGGAATCGTAACACAACAACTTATCTGCGTACAAGACAGAATAGACAACAATAATTATCTTTAAAAAAAACTTTTTTAATCTGTAAATTCAGATGTGATATATTCTTAAAATCCAGAAAGAAATGTTCAATCAGAAGAAGGAAGGACTAAAACGGAGAATTAAAACATCACCTCAGTGGAAGAACCAAGCTTTTGCACTGATTTCTGCAAGAAGGAAAGAGCACACTCTTGGTTTTTCTCCGTTTAATTGGAGATTTCGCTTCGGGTAGATGAAAATGAGTTGATTTCAGCTCTCGAAGAGGGATGATCGGAGATGTTGGCCAATTTACATGTGACTTGGACTATAAAAAGGATTATTAAAAACAAGGGCAAATTGGGAATAAAATGAAAAATAAGAATATTCCGGCAGAATATTCCTCTGTTTTAACCAGAATTCTTATATTAGGGTTTGTGGCAAACCCCAAGAGGGTAAACTGTATATTTTGAAACCACGAGGAGGTGAAGGTATCAATTGATAAACCACGAGGGGGTAAAAGGTTTTTTTACCTTAAATAAATATCACCATATTAATTTATCAGTATAAAACTTTATAGTCGAGATAACTTTCCTTATTTGGTTATCACTATAACCGCATTTTAATCCGGCTAGATGTTTTTATGTGTGTGATCCGATAGGCTTCCGAATATGTTGGCCACAGGCACAAAGTGCAATTACGAAAATACCCTTCATACCTAACGATTACGGAATAGCGTCTAGCAACACACCGTGACCCCCACTCATCGGAAGAGTCAAATGCAATGACTACTACCTTTCATGTGAAATAGTTACCGTGTAAATAAAATCCTATCGATGTTACAATATCCATACGGTCGTACGTCGAGTGTTAATACATCAACGACCGTATCTTATAATGTGGATATCATGCTCTCTCGAAGTAACTTATTTACTGCCACTTTGCAAAGATTCACGAGAGCTAGACATTCCTTATAAGAAAGCCCTTTCGGATATATACTCATAATCATAAGATACGCGATTTCCGGGCGAGCAACATGAATCCTACGCATGCTTCAGTATCACACCCAATCACTACCGCATGATCTCCCCATGACTAAGAGAAACCTCAATAGTGTCAAAGTACGACAATCCACACCGTGATGCCATGAAGACTCCGGTCTCAGGATAATTACACAACCGCCACATAGTTCGACACTTAATAGAGTAAGTGGGTCAGTCTAATATACGCATTCTCTACTATATGTCCACGTACATTCCAAGTGTCTCAAAACTTTGATAGACGAGATCTATCCCTATCTTCAAAAAGATAGAATACATTTAATACGTGCTAGTTTAATCGTACTATCAATGTCATGTTTGATAGTACATACGACTAGAGACATTTAAGTATCAAACCTTTTAAAGTGGTTCAAGATCTCATCAACCATAATCAACATTATGATTTCTCTTTCACAGTTTGACAATAGGGACGTTATCATATATACAATATTATAATTGGTCCCCTAAACGAACGAATATATAATAACATAAAAACCATTTATCATATGTATAAAACATAAAGAAATACTATAAATGATCCGACCCGGTCGGATCCGGTCCAACCCGATTGGGTTTAGGACACTATTTCAACAGTGAGTACGTCTTTGTCGGGAAGTCCCAGTGACCTTTTTTCCCGATCTTTGACCGGTGGCGGCCTCAAGAGACTCTAGACACGGCTCTTCCGTCCATAAAAAACTGAATATCTCTTTGGGCTGGATCCCTTGGTATCAGAGGCGACACGGTGTTCCGGTCACCTTGGGACTGGTGTGCTTAAGCACGACCACTATATGTCCATACGGCGACAAGAGCTGAGCTATGATCCGTCTTCCTGGCAGGTTGAGGTGGAAGACCATCGAAAATAGGTGTGCCGACGAATCTGGTTTTGGCCATCGTGTTCTTCAAGAAAATAAAGATGCGGATGGAGGTTTGCAAGATACCTCGGTCACGAGATGTAGTTTTGCAAGATTTGATGAAGATCTGATGGATCCGTGCTAGAATCGATGAAGATTTGGTGAATCTGAGGTAGATCTATTGGAATATCTCTAGATCTGAAAGATTCCCGCTGGAAAACCAAAAGTTGGATGTTTTCCCTCGCAGAAAACCCAAAAGGTGGTTGTTTTTTACTCGCCGGAGCCGCCATAAAACCGAATTTTGGGTGGCGGATCTAACCGGGAAAATGCTAAAAAGACGTAATTTCCCAGTAACGGAGCCAACTGATAACGTCGGAGTTAACACAAACGGGTTTGGTTGATTTTAGCGGTGGATATCTAGCGGAAGTGTATGATTATTCCGGTGAGACATGGTGGTGCTCAAGAAATATATGAATTCGGTATGAAGATAATAAAGCAATAGAGTGATGAGTTCGTTTGTCGACTAATTGGCAGAGATTATCTACTTGTATTAGTAATGAGTTGTCATTTTCAACGTACAAATGACACTATTTATAGGGCTAACAGTCGATGGTTACAAATGACGATACTTAAAGCATAATTAAAAGTAATTAACTACATGGTTAACGTGGCAGCCTCTGATTGGGCGAGCTTCGTCATTACCGTTGTGGATTCTTCGCCTGTAACCTTCGTGCATGAACTATGTTGCCTAGTCAAGCGGGTTTGGTCTGTGATGGCGGACTGCGAGCTAATGGGCGAGTAGATCGGCCCCCAGTGCTTCATGCCGACCTGTAATGGGCGGGTTGAAGGCTTGCTGCTCAACGCACGTTGCCTAGCCAATGATAAGAATCGTAGAGGCATGAGGCGGACTGGATTGTACCTGGCCCAGTCCGGCTTATTAACGTGCGAACTTAATGGGCTGAGACCCTATTCGTTTTTGGGCCTACATACAGGTCCAATATGAATCTGCGAATTTTTTCCCGGGTTTGGCATATCAAAAACCAATTCCTTAAATTCTTTAAAGTGATGGTTAAGAAAAAGGAAGAAAGAAATGGAGAGAAGGAGCCAAATTAGGCAAACAAGACAACATTTAATTCTCCTACTTTTGAATGATAAATATATTAGTTACGTACGAAAATACCCTCATATTAAAAATTATAAGCGTGCATTTCTACTACATTAACGGCATTGTGCGGTTAATGCTGACAAAATGGCGAAAATTATGGTATATTTTTTGGAAAAAAAAAGATATCAATTTTCAAATAGGGGATTGAGGGAGGACAAAAATATTTATGAAATGAATAAATAGGACATACTATTTTCTTTTGTTGCAAAAAAGATAAAAAAAAATATTTGATACGGACAAAATTTATCCTATACACACAGGCGCGCGTCCTTAGGAGAACATCAGGTATGATGTATATCGCCGGCTTATTTAGTCTTGTTGACTAAAGAAATGGCTTATTTAGTCTTTTCTTCTAAGAAAATGGTCTAAACAATCTTTTTAGACCATTTTCTCACGTCAAATTTTCGCGTTTTAGGTGTTTTGGGAACCAAACTAAACCCTAATTGGGAAGGTGAACCCAATAGGGGATTTGAGGACCTTAAGATCGTGCACATTTGTGAAAAAAATAGGAGAAAATCGCGGTCAATTTTTTTTTTTTAAAGTACAAACAGTAACAGATTATATGACCATTTCTTTTCCAAAAGAGACTATATTTGCCATTACCCCTATTTGATGCTGTATTGCTGCTTTGTTGTTGTTTTGTTTTTATTTTTTTTCAAACACCCGTAACTTTTGATTTAAAACTTTGATCGTCGAAATTTTTTCACCAAAATTCTTTTTTTTTTTGCTCTTCAATTTGAGCCCAAACACGATACCCTTCCGACGTATATTTTGAAAGACGAAAAAATATTTATATTAAACGGAGCGTTTTTTCTTATAAACGACCGTAACTTTTGATTTAGAACACCGATCATCAAAATTGTTTCACCAAAATTCGTATTTTTTTATTATCTTCATTTTGAGACCACGTTTGATACCTTTTGGACGTAGTATTTGAAAGCCGAATTTTATCGCAGTTTTTACAGTAACACAGCAACAGTGACACAACAACATCCAAAATATCACCATTAACATTGCATAATACAACAATCTATCAAAAAAAATGCTTCATATCCTAATGAAACAATCTATGAAAGCATTATGGAGATGCAACTCCGGGGGAATCAAGAGAATAAAAACCTAATACTATTGGATGTAATCAAAAAACATATTAATGAAACTAAAACATTCTTCAAGTTCTTGAAGACAAAAGCGTATGTTTTACCATCTATGGACATTCATCCTTCAAACCCGCACCACATCAAACTCCATGAAAGATGTATAAAGCAGAAAATACATCAAATAACATCGGCTCGGCTTTATCAATAGAGAATCTGGGCTCCTCCAATTTTCTGAAGACAAAAAAACACAAACATAACCATTTGAATCAAGAAAGTAACACACCAACAAAGTAACACACTAGTCTATTTTTGTTCTCAACAAAGTAACACACCAACAAAGTAACACACTAGTATATTTTTGTTCTCAACAAAGTAACACACCAACAAAGTAACACATTAGTCTATTTTTGTTCTCAACAAAGTAACACACCAACAAAGTAACAAAGTAACACACCAACAAAGTAACACACTAGTCTATTTTTGTTCTCAACAAAGTAACACACCAACAAAGTAACACACTAATAAAGTAGCACACCAACAAAGTAACACACCAACAAAGTAACACATTAGTCTATTTTTGTTCTCAACAAAGTAACACAAACAACACAAAGAACACAAGAATACAAAGAACACAAGAATACACCAACAAAGTAACACACCAACAAAGTAACAAACTAGTCTATTTTTGTTCTCAACAAAGTAACACACCAACAAAGTAACACACTAGCTTATTTTTGTCCTCAACAAAGTAACACACTAACAAAGTAACACACCAACAAAGTAACACACAAACAAAGTAACACAGCAACACAACAACACAGCAACACAGCAACACACCAACAAAGTAACACACTAACAAAGTACCACTAGTCTATTAGAAAGCTTAATGATATGCCAAGTAAAAAACACAATCAATCTTCTTTAAAACATCATACATGCATCCTTAAACCAAACCTTAAACCGTGGGATCACCAATATGATCAGGCACAACAAACCTACCATTATTTCTGTTCTCAACAGAGCTATTAGACCTCTCTAAAAAAAACTATTAGTTTCAACTTCATAGTTATCAAAAGAGTTGACAATAGTAGCTTCAATATCTACCATGGCAGTTTCAATACCTGACTTGGGATTCCCCTCAACCCCAGTTGCCCGAGGAACGGTCCTAGACTCAGTACAGTGTGGTGTGCAAGTAACATGGTGCATCACTTAAAAACACAATGATGCAAATAAAGGATCCTAGAAAATAAGAACCTTACAGCCAATAGAAAAAGAGAAGAATTAATCATGGCAGCTGTGTTCGGTTGCTGAGCTTCCCGAAGAGCAGCCAGTGCCTCTTGCAATGCACCAGCAGCAACATACAGTATCTAGCCCTGCAAAGATCACACAAACATCAAATGGATATCTCACAGATAAAATGCATTTTATTTTTTGAAGGCAAATAAATTGCAAGTATTTTAGCGAACCTCCAAATGTTATGTTCTGCATGAAGCACGTGTCTTGCCCACCTTTGCAGTACTCTGAAATGATATCGTTTGTCTGAGGTTGCAGCAAATAGACTGAAGGATGAAAGTTCACATCACACTCTAACAAGAAGGATGTTTTATTCCCTTTTTTTTGGTCAGAAATAGTGGTAATTTGCATGTACAAGTATCCCTTTGGCGTAAATTATATTAAATAGTAGTTCAATATTTGAACATTAAAATAATCACCTGGAAAAAAATCAGATGAACAAAATAAAAAGTTCCACACGTCCACGAAATTCATAACTTCCATTTATTTTTAAAAAAAAAGACTTGCTCAAAACTCAATTTTCCTGAACATAGAAAATAAAAACTATATCAGAGAGTTTGTGTTCATTTTTTCTCCTTCCAACTTCATAATCATAGATTTTAGATATAGATTGGATTAAAATTTAGATATGCAAAGTGTAACTCATACCATACTAGAACAAAAGGCATACATGTAACACAAAGTTACAGGTTTCCGGTACAATTCTTGCACCGTAGGATCCCGATGTCTAGAAAGGGTTGGATACACATAAGTGGCTATACTTTCATGGGTGAAGAACCTTACTGTTAAACCATGAAATTCAATGCTCAAAATTTGAACTTTCACATGGAAAGTTAACAATTACATGATACCTGATACTCCAAAGTCTCTAATTCTCATACCAATGGTTGGATTTTTTATGTCCAAGTAGCTTTCACAGGTAAAAGGTGGGAGTAAAAAATTAAGGCATCATCTCATTCTCTAGATTTTACTATGAATAGAATTGCACTAAAATGAAAGAAGAGTTGTGTTCTAAGACTATAAAACACAAAATATTGCAATTTGAATCCAATTCTGTAAGAAATCAAACAGAAAAAACAAGCACCAATGGATTCATGGGTGATCAAAGAAACACAAACTCAGAACATAATCAAACAAATTGGACTTGAGTCTTGATACAGACAAATACAGATCCGATACTAAATTCAAACTCCAGAAGAAAGAAGTTCAGTGAAACATAAAAGCATATACAAAAGGTGCAATGCAAAAAGTTGACCTCTTAAATGAACCTGGAAACCATTTCAAAGCTTTTGAAGCATCAAATTAAAAGATATAGCAACCCAAAAATCGTTTTATTTTTCGGTTTTTTATTTTTACTTTCCCCCTTTTCTGTGAACCATATGAATATTATTAGATAGATAGATATATTTACCAAACATCACTACAAAAGACTTCATTGAGCCATTTCAGAAACAACGTATTTCTTCCATTAATGTCTTGCATGTTAACATACAAATTAACAATTTAGAATCAGAGCACACCATTAAAGAGGTCCAGCTATTCACCCGAAGGTACAGAACTTGTGAAATCGGGAGAATAAAACCAAAAGACAATGATAATTGGTACAAAATTAAAAATGGGAGAAGGGAAAGGAAAGGGGACGTACTTCCTGCGGGCTTTACGTACCGACTTGGACAGCCATTTCCGGCGACTTTTCTTCGCATTTTAGCTATCAGATGTACTCGGAGTAATCATCACTTCCGTCTTCGTCGTCATCGCAATCTCCAAGCAACGATTCAGCTTCGATTCAGTACTGTGTTTCCTCCTCCCCTTCGATTCAGCTTCAGGAAATTCATGGAGAAAAAACGAGAAATTGGAAAATCAGGCCCTTTTAATCTCTGACATTTATTTTTAGGTTCGACAGATTCTGACATTTTTTTTCAGGTTCATCGTCCAAATTTGGATGAAATCGTCTAAATACAGTCAAAACCCTCCAAATTTGGATGCAATTCGTCCAAATATATTGAATTGACAAAATGGACGAAACCGTCCGAATGTTGGATTCACCGTCAAATCGTGGGCGAATTCGTCCATTTTTGACGGTCGTCAACATTGGGACGGTTTACGTTCATTTTGTCCAAATATCTGAAACCATCCCACTTTGGGCGCTTATCACATGGTCTATTCGTCCGTAGAAAGAAAGCGCGTCGTATTTTGGACGATTTTCGCCCCATTTGGACGATAGAATGCATTTTTCAAACTCTTATTTTATTTCTTCACCTACTTTTGCTCTTCACCTTTACATCTCACAAAAAATTCACCATTGGTTCCAAAAAATCACCATTGCTACACAATTGATACCCAAAAAAAAAAACAAAAACAAACCATATTTGTCTTTTTGAAATTGCGTTGTTTTATTTCAATTTGTTGTATTTTTAAACAAAATGGGTAAGATTTATTTAAGTTTGAATAAATATATTTATTGTGTTTGTTTTTATTGTTATTTGTTCATATGAATTTTCGATTTTCATTAATGTTATAAATTTTCGATTTTTAGCATAGTGTAGTATGTGCATTTTCGATTTTTTTAATGTTAAAAAATTTCGATTTTTTATTAATGTTACTAATTTTCGATTTTTATTAATATTGTTAATGTTATAAATTTTCGATTTTTAGCGTAGTGTAAATTATGCATTTTCAGGCTAGAGAAATGATTAATTTTGATTATATATTTCGATAATGGAATTGACATTCGTTGGATAATTAGGGTAATAAATGATACATTTTATTTTGATTGATATATTGTGATGAAATATTTGGATAACGATAGAAATATATTTTGGTTGATGTCAATGTGATCGTTTGTAGTAATAAACGAAACTTGTTTACCGAATGTGTTTTATTGGTTTGGTACAAAGTTGATTGTGTTGTTGTTGTAGTGGAAGATGAAAATTAAATTCAAATATATGGTTTTGAATTACGTATTTTGTGATAGTATGAGAACATCCTTTGGAATTATGGGTAACAAGAATGTGATTTCAAAAATTGAAACAAACGACAAATTAATGTCGTTTGAAAATACAAAACGAATATTTTGAATCGAATTCCATGAGTACGCCTCGGTCGATCGATGAGGTTCTTAGAATTGCATGCTTTCCTGGGTGTTTTCGATTCCTTCCGATCCACCGTGTCATGCCTAATCTCCGGCTTTGTATTGGGGCTCTGGTAGGTAGCTCATAGAAAATTTCATTAGAGTCTGCTCAACAGAGCATCTTTCCTGCCTCAAAGACTGGTAAATCCTCGGCGGAAGTGAGGCACCCTTTAGATTGAAAATATAAGTTACGTTCTGCGCGCTCCGTCCGGCATCCGTTCTCCTCGTCATCATCAAGTACTTATATGACGTTGGTAAAAACACACTTATTACATATATGCACTTGTAGTTATTACATATATATGTGTATCACATCTCGACAATATGATGACAATATATTAATTGTTTATATATTACTTTATATTCATATCTCCATCAGATATCTTGATGTAAATCTATAATTCTTTCACAGATAACAACATTGTGTCCGTTAAGTTTGAATTTGGTGGAGAGTGGATATACAAGCAAGAGATGCTGACGGATGGTCTTATAGAAAAGGAAAATTTTATTTGATTCGTGTAAAACCGATATGACGTTGGATGGAGTGAAGCGAAAGTGTGTGGGAAAGTAGGAATTGATGAATCAAAAAATACATTGGTCATGAAACTTTTGTACGCACAATACGAGGGGCCGATTGATGTTTTGGATGATGAGACATGGCTAGGGTACATTGATGATCTGCTTAGACTAGAACCCGTCAAACTTTGTGTTAACGCTGAACCGGTTATTGCTGATGATGACTCGGAAGACAAAAACGACAACGCATTTGACTTAAATGAACAACCGATAGTTGAAGAAAATGATAGAGGGATTGAGGATTTTACACCCGAACTTTATTATAATCGGAATTCCGGTGAGCATGATGTCACGTATCTACAAGTCTCACGACCTCATGAAATTGTCATCCAACCGAATAGAACTTTCGGTGAGCAAATAATTGACTTGTCAAAGTGAACGTGGCTACGATTGGGGATTTATTGCAAATATGATTAGTCACCCATTGCACATACCTTTACGAAGAACAACCTATGGCTAGAATGTGTGCATCTATGAATGAAGTTGGAACGCCTCGGCGGCAATTTAGATCGACGACCCACACACCGTATAAAGCGACAAACTAGTGGTAGGAGGCGTGAACCGGTGATTGAAGCAGGGACATGTTGGGATAATTTTGGTCGCTAGTCATAATCTCCACATAGATGGAACCACCATCGCTTTATGCAAACAACGATGCAAGCACCGATGCAAACGGGCCTCAATATCGGGGATCTTTCATGAGTTATTTGTGACAAAGACTTTGCACGTAACCCTCGACATCGTCACATATTTAGTATGGCAAGTATTAATCGCCATAGAGGTGCTCATTTCGGTCCGGAAATGGACCCGCCCAAATTCCTCCATGTCCACATCTTTGGGGCGTTTGCACCGATAATCCGGATGTGTTGTTTATTGGTAAAAGTATAGAGACAATGAGGATATGAAGGATAAAATGAGTTACCACGCATTGAAACATGACTACATGTGGAAACTCGTTAGTCCGACAAGGAAAAGTTAAAATTACGATGTTATACTTGAACGATGCAAATGGAAGGTTGTCGGTAGGAAGGTTGTTGATTCGGATGTGGGCGCAAGGGGACGGACAACGTTGCATGAACTTTGTGATAACCACAGTACAATGAAACCCACACTTGTGGATTGGACCAATTGACCGACAATCATAGACAAGCCAAGCCCGGACCTATAGTTCGTTTAAAGTAAGGATAGCCTCATAAAACTCGGGAGCGGTTTCACGACAAAAGTTTTACAAGCGGAGGTCAAAAAAACATTCAACATAGACCTTAATTATCAAAGTGCCTATCAATGTAGACAGAAAGCCTTGGAATTGATCGGCGGAAACGTAGAAATGTCGTATTCTAAATTACACGCCTACTTTTACATGTTGACGGTAGAAAATTTTAGAACCATCACAGACATTGTTCATGATGTGCTTGGAAGGTTCAAGTATTGTTTCGTGGCTTTGGGTTCTAGTATCGAGGGGTTTAAGTATTGTCGGCCTATCTTAGTTATGGACGGTACACATCTGAAAACAAAATGCGAGGGGACATTGTTAGTAGCAGTCGGTGTAGACGCGGGCGACCATATCTTTCCGTTAGCTTTTGCCGTGACCGACGGAGAGAGCCTTGATGCGTGGACGTATTTCATGGAAAACTTGAAGTCGATAATCGGGGAACGTAGTGACTTGGTTTTCATATCTGACAGAGGGCCAGGCATCATTGGAGCCGTTAAAATGTATTTCCAGGCGCTTACCATGGTTATCGCTACCACCACATCGTTATGAACCTCAATAAAAATTCGGGAGCACGGGATATTGCCCGTACACTTTCTGGGAAGCCGCTTATACATTTTCAGAAATGCGATTCAAAATATTATTTCAGAAGATAATAGAGATGGATAGAGACCCAACCAAACCAGTTTAGCGTTACCTACGAGGAGATTGGAATCGACAAATGGGCACGATCACAATTTCCGAGTACACACGCACGCAATAATGACAAGCAACCATGCTTTGAAAGCTTTAACAACGCCATAAGGATGCGCACGTAAGATGAGTATCGTGAATCTCTTTGACCACATCGTGGAGTGTTGCGGCGTTGGCATTGTGAGAGGAGAGAACTTGCGGACTCGTGTCGCACCGTGTTAGCCCCAAACTCAAGAGTTCTTGAATGGTGTTTCACGTGCGTAAGGAGTTTCACACTTTTTCCAGGATCGACCGGGACCGATTTCAAGTTGGGGATGTCGATACTTAGTGAGAAAATAAATATACTTACGAAGGAATGTTATTGCGGGCGATTTGAGACTTCGCCACCTTGCGTACATGCTTGCGCCGCTATAAGTCACCATTGCGAGAGTGCGTACACTTATTGTTCTCATTACTACAAAGCAAAGATGTTTCCAACGTATATATGAAGGGACGATTTTCCTGCTTCAAATCGAGGATGATTGGATTCTTCCCGAATGGATTAGAACTAAACCTTCCCTCAATCCGCCGAGCCTGGGTTAGGGAAGGAGGAGAAACACAGAGTATAGGAGCTAGGCGGGGCCGACCCAGGACCCTGAGGATTCCTTCTCAAGGTGAGCCTCCCGGTGCTAGGACTAGCAGGATGCCTACTGAGAGGACAAACCCAGTGTTCCGGTAGGAATTGCTCGAATGCGGTAACCCCGACACGTAAGGAATAGATGTCCGACTCGTGCGATTGTTCCTAATTGAATAAATCTCTACTTCAGCACGTGTTGATGTTAATTTTGTAAGCCATCATGATTGTAATAGATATATTTATTATTCCGTTGGGTTGAATGTTATATCACATTGATTTCTAAAGAATGACCAATGTAATAGAGATATTTATTATTCCGGGTTATATCAATTTTTCTAGCATAATAATATAATATGACTATGTGTAATAAAAAGTCCAATGAATCCGCCTCATCCAAATTGGGATACACTTATCCAAGAGCATTCTACTTCTTGATTTGGAGTTTCCTGCTTTCGTTCTTTGCAAATGAATGTGATAGTCCTCTCTACTAGAGATGGAAGAACCACCTATTGTGATTTTCAAGACAAAAAAGCACGCAACAAAAATCACCAACTTTAACAAAGTCTTTTGTTTTAACACAGAAACGCAGAGATGAAATCATAAAGAAAAACTGAAATCATAAAACAACATATGCAACTTCAACAAAGTCTACAACTTTCATCATTGTTAAAATAAAATAACTTGCACGTGAAAAATAAACCTTAAAAGTCATCTTGATTAAAAGTTTCGTAGGTGATAACGTCATCATGACCGTATGTCACATCATCTTCATCATATTCCGGTACCCCGGCAGACCTCACACACATAGCTGTGATGAGATACGGGAAAAATATATATCCATCGCCTGCGTTGCCCTTTGCTATCTGTCGAATCCTGTTGAGAATATACTCTCTGACGTCAAAGTATGATGTAATAGATGCGTACGCAAGTGCATACAAATCAAATGTCGGTGCGGTGTAGTTCACCGTTCCATACATATTGGTGGCAAGGAACATAATCAATAAATGAAGGAATGGACCGCACCAGGACCAAGGTGAAGGGCGGGTATGCCTCACACGTTCCCAAAGATGCGTCTCCCCAAACAAAACAGCCATGTCACGCTGTAGTAATTCATTAACATCCGGAAATAGAAAGAAATCCAAACCCTGAGGATATTCTGGAATGGCATACTCGTTGTTGATCCATGTTTTATTCAAAACGACAGGAACGCCTCGCACTCTGACGCACCGTTCATTGAGCTCACTCATAGCTACACAAGCGTAGAATTCACGCACAATAGACCGATTCACGTGATGACGACTTTATGGCCTTTGAGGGACACCATGCCAACCATTATCTCGAACAATTTCCTATCAAACTAGGAAGACTCTCCATGTTCAATCGCCTCTCTGCACGCGTGTCTTGCCATCCAGTTAGTCACGTACTCACGCCTCTCCTCTTCTGTTGTGAAACGGCTTATGAGAGACTGCTCTTCCAACGACAAATCAATTTCGTCATTGAAATGAACACGAGAGCATGTGGGTTGGCCATTGAAAGGAACACTAGAAGAGATTATATAAGTAAAATAAACTTTTTCTAGAGAGGATGAATGGTTGTTAAAGGATTTTTCACTTTATGATATATTTTTCCAAAAGAAACATTGATTGAGAAGGTCGGTGGGAATTATGACTTGTGCATATTTGGACGGAATCCGTCCAAATTTGGACGGTCATAACTCACCACCATTTGAAGTGTGGGGCCTCATGACGATTCAACATGAACATTGATTGATTGAAAGTATAGAAACCGTCCGAATTCACTCACTTACCAATATTTTGGACGGAATCCGCCTAAAGTTGGATTTGATTCCGTCCAAATTTTGGACGGTCATAACTCACCACCATTTGACGTGTGGGGCCCGTCTATAGTGACACTTTGTACTCATGTGTCTCCGCCTAAATGCAATAATCACAACCACTTGAAGTGTGGGACCCGCCCGATAGTGACCACACATGTTATATATGTAGGACACATATGTACAAAGGTTATATCTTGTCTTCGATCGGACAACATGGTTATGACTTGACATTGACTACACTGCATGCGATGTCATGTCTATAAGTAACAACTCTTTGTCGCACTATATGGCTCCGCTTAAATTTATAACTCACAACCACTTGAAGCCGTGGGACCCGCCGATAGTGACCACATATGACATATAGGTAGGATACATAGGTACAGTGTCAAGTCTTGTCTTCAGACTGGAGAACATGGCTAGTTATGTTTTGACATTAATTGGATTCCGTCTAAATTAGAAGGGATTCCGTCTAAAAACAAACGGATCCGTCTAATTGGATCCATCCTTGTTTGGACGTGAGTGAATTCGGACGGTTTCTATATTGTCAATCAATCGATGTTCCTATTGCATATTTGGACGGAGTCCGTCCAATGAATTGGACGGATTCCTTCATTATTGGTCAGTAAGTGAATTTGGATGGATTCCGTACCTTGAATCAATCAATGTTCTTGTTGTATTTTGCAGATATTACTTTATGTTTTGACATTGACTACACCTTCATTTAACTTTTTTGAAAAATATCGCCGACACCATGACAATTCAACAGAAACATTGATTGATTGAAAGTATAGAAACCGTCCGAATTCACTCACTGGCCAATATTTGGACGGACTCCGTCCAAATTTGGACGGATTCCGTCCAAATTTCAACAGGACCATTGATTGATTGACAAGACTTGACCATGACCTCTTACATCGATAATGTTGAAATAGTGTCCTAAACCCAATCGGGTTGGACCGGATCCGACCGGGTCGGATCATTTCTACTATTTCTTTATGTTTATACACATATTAAATGGCTTTTCTGTTGTCATATATATGTTCTTTTAGAGAACCAATTATGAATTGTTATATGATAACGCCCTTAGTATTAAATCGTGATAGAGAAACCATGATAAAGCGATTATGGTTGATGAGATCTCTAATCACTTTAATAAGTTTGATACTTAAATGTCTCTAGGCGATGTACTATTAAACAGGGCATTGATAGTATGAACATGCTAGCACGTATTAGATGTCTTCTGTCTTTAAGCGGCGTGGATAGATCTCGCTATCGAAGTGTAGACACTTGGGTATGCGTGGGCGTGTATTAGAGAATGCATACGTTAGGCCCGACCCACTTACACGGATAAGTGTCACACTATGTGGCGGTTGTGTAATTATCCTTAAGACCGAGTCTTCATGGCATCACGGTGTGGATTGTCATGCTTTGACACTATTGAGGTTTCCACAGCCACGGGGCGATCATGCGGTAGTGATTGGGTATGATCTTCAAGCATCGCGGAGTATATATGATTGGTCGTCCGGGAATCGCGTATCCTATGATTGGGATCGAATATCCGAAATGGCCTTCTTATAAGGAATGTCTTACTCTCGTGAATCTTTACAAAGTGGAAGTAAACGAGTTACTTCGAGAGAGCATGATATCCAGATTATAAGATACGGTCGTTAATGTTTGACACTCGATCTACGACCGTATGGATATTATTACAGCGATAGGATTGTAAGTTACACGGTAACTGTTTCACATGAAAGGTAGTAGTCATTGCATTTGACTCTTCCGATGATTGGGGGTCACGGTGTTTTGCTAGACGCTATCCCGTGATTGTTAGGTATGAAGGGCATTTTCGTAATTTGCACTTTGTGTCTACGGCCAACATATTCGGAAGCCTATCGGGTCACACACATATGAACATCTAGTCGGATTAAAATGTGGTTATAATAGATAACCAAATAAGGAAAGTTTATCTCGAGACCATAGTTATCAGACCCGGCCCGGCCCGGCGGTCGAACCGGTGGTTGGCCCGGCCCGGGACCAAAACCGGGCCGATTCAAGAGTCTGACCGTTCAAGGAGTTGACCCGCCCACACCCGGAAAACCCGGTGGTTGGACCGGTGAACCGCGACCCGGCCCGGTAAGAATCAACCCGGTCTGGTTTTTTTTTTTTTTTTTTTTTTTTAATTACCACAGGATTTTTTATTATAAAAGAACATCATTGCTGTGACTTGAACCCAGGAGTCGAATATCCTAACCATCATTTCTTATTTCGTACTCTATCTTTTGACAGAAATGAGTTCTTACATTTCTATATTCGTCAAATTAAACACCACAAACTAAAGTCGAAATTCAATACAACTTCCAAAATTGGCAAGTAATAAATTAACATTGTTTATAAACAAACTTGTTGGGAACGAGGACTGGTTTTTATTTGAATTAATAATGTTACAATGCATGGACCAGCTCTTTTGTAAGAAATTTTGATGGTTTTTCACTTGTATCGTCATGTGTTTTGGTATCAAAAACGCTTTTTATTTGTATTTATTATGATTTGGATGTTGAAAACTTGGAATATTTTGGAATTGATTATTATTATCAATTTTTTTAAATTTTTTATTGTATGAAAATATTATTTTTAACCTTATGTTGTGACCCACCGGTTGAACCAGTGACCCATCGGTTGAACCGGTGACCCGGTGACCCAGTAAGTTTTCCGGGTCGATGACCGGGCCGGGTCTGATAACTATGCTCGAGACTATAAAGGTTATAGTGGTAAATTAATATGGTGGTATTTATTTATTATGAATAAATTAAATACAAGATATTAATAATTATATTGATTAATTAAAGAATATTCCGGATGCCAATTTATTGGCTAAAGGTGGCGCAATTTGGAGTGTATAAGATACACTTGGATTGTGCAATTTAATTAATGATATTAACTATTATTAATATTAGATATTAATAAAAATAAAATAATATATATATCATGCATACATGCGTGTGTATGTGTACACATTAAATGCAAATTAGTGATTTGCTTGTATGCGCACCAATGTATGATATTAATAGATTTTTATATGTGATATACACACATGTGTAAATTGATTTATGGTAATATAATAAAAGATAAATATTGTCAATATAAGATATTGACAATATCTTGGAAATATTCAATATAAGATATTGACAATATCCTAGATTTATTTGATATAAGATATTGTAATAAATGAGATAAATCAATCAAATATATTTTCCTTATTTTATTGGAAAAAGGTTTTCTTCTCCTCCACTCTAGAAGATGGCGCCACCTACACTATAAATAAGAGGTGGGTGTCAAGCTCTTTTTATTAACACAATTCCAAGAACTAATAGTTCTTGTGTAAAATAGAGAGCATCCTATAGAGAGTTGGGAGAGGGGGAAAAAGGCCGGTCTAGCAACCGAAGTTTTCCAATAGCAATCCATGATGGGATTCCGGCGGGTTGTTCGTGTGGACTAGCGGTAGAGGCCGAACACTTGGGCGGCTCTATGCAGAACTACTCTCCTTAGACGGTCAAAGCGTCGATCTTATAGATCAACCAATTAGGTAACCACCGTCTATTACTTATTTGTTTATTGCTTAAACGAAGTCGATCCTGGTTAAAAGGAAATAAAATTTTAAATTCCGCTGCGTTCCCGCGTAGATTTCCTAATTGGACGGATTCCTTCATTATTGGTCAGTAAGTGAATTTGGACGGATTCCGTACCTTGAATCAATCAATGTTCTTGTTGTATTTTGCAGATATTACTTTATGTTTTGACATTGACTACACCTTCATTTAACTTTTTTGAAAAATATCGCCGACACCATGACAATTCAACAGAAACATTGATTGATTGAAAGTATAGAAACCGTCCGAATTCACTCACTGGCCAATATTTGGACGGACTCCGTCCCAAATTTCAACAGACCATTGATTGATTGACAAGACTTGACCATGACCTCTTACATCGATAACTCTATATATACTATGAATTTTACACTACCCATGCATAACCCTAACTTTTACTCTGCCTTAGCCACAATGTCTGAATCGGATTCCCCTCCTTCTAACATTCAGATTTTTAATCCCGAAAATGAAATTCTCCCGAATGGCATCCTCATCGGCTCAGAGATGCCTGCAAAGTATACCTCACGTCTACGATGAGGATACACTGCTAAATCGGTTCACAACAGACCATGAGCGTGGCAATTGGATCTGGCACTTTCAAGATATAAGTGTTGTAGGAGAGAGGAGAATTGAATGGGATAGTCTACCTATCAGGATGAAGAGTCTCTTACGCAGAATTTCATCGGAGCGCCACGCAACTAGTCCCACACCGACATCGACTATGAATCGATCAATTGTTCGTGAATTCTACACACTTGTCAGTCAAAATTATCGCGTCGGATGATATAATACCAAAGATCGTGGGTGTACAAATTACGTGGAGTAGATGTTTGCTTTACTCCGGATTGGATCAATCGCTACTATAGTGTATCCGAGTCGAAGCATACAATCACTTATATTATACCAATTCAAACATTCAGCATTCCAACGTCTGATTGAAAGACGTCAACTTCCTAACGAATGGATCGTGTTATTTTTCGAATGGATTGCTAGTAGCGCGTGTATTGTACCGTATACAATCGCTCAACCGAGCAATGAGCTGCATTTGTGTATCGCGCTTTGAAACGTGATGTTGATTTTGGACGTGACATCGTTGATAGGATTGGTAAAATATCCCGTAACATAATTGGTGATGGTTATCTCTATTATCCATTTCTTATCACGGCTCGCAAGAGATTTTCACGCACTGTAGTATGACAATGATGACATTGATCGTGAAACCTCCTGTCATCTTTTGTGACCACCCTTGGTTTGTTTAGGAGCCAACATTTCAACTTGGGCTAGGCTAATGGATAATATGTTTCCTTTCATTAAGAAGATGTTTTATTAAAACAAAATAAATTAATGCTTTGTCTCTAGTCTGTAGCTGGTGGTTATTGTTTCTTTATTCTAACAATTGTAATGGATGATCAGAGACGAGCAATGTGACTTGTTTTTTAACTTATGCAATCCAACTATATTTTTTTTATTATTTTGAGGTGAAACACATTGGCTCTTTTAATATAGTTAATGATAAATATGTATATACGAAAAAACCGAATTCTTCGAACTTTGGATGGTCATAACTCACCACCACTTAAACAACAGGAATATAAAAAGCTAACAAAATTTATAATATAAATATTGCAACGCCATAAGTTGAGATAAAACAAACAAAATGTCAAGTGACTATACACCAACAAGTGCTTATACATTCACCAAAATATACATAAATATCTAAAGATCTATGTACTGATGAAACAACTGCACACACATTTTATGTCTTAACAACAACATATTATCAGGTGTGATCAATGAAAATTTTCTTTGTGCAAAGAAATGCTCGATGAACTTGATGATGTATACCCCACAAATCACCCTGTACATAATGTAAATTTTGATTAATCAAATGATAAGAAAATAATGTATACGATATATTATTATAAATAGTTTGAAATTTATAACACTTACGGGATTGGCATTTGTGGTACGTGTTTAGCCGTCACTGCTTTGACCACAATAGGAGGCTTCGCTGGATCAAGCTTTTGTGGGAGGTTACGTAGACGATCATCCATCTCAAACACTCTCCTCAACGAAACACCGAATGCTCTGATATAATCCTTCACATATTCCCTCTCCTTATAGTTATCCCCGATCAGACAATCATACACTCTAAGCTTCCAGCGGGGAATAGACACTTCGAAAGCAGCCCAGTGACCAGGATATATAGCCCAGGTCATGTACACCACTGTGTTTTCATTCCATTGCTTGACGTACTGAATCAAATGATTTGGAATAAGTGTTTTGTCAGGCGTCGTTCCCTGATCTATATGACCCTGACCGCAAAATGAGGACAATTCAGAGAAGGCGATGGCAGTATGCGGTTCAAAGCATTCTGGATATACTTCTATTTGGCGTCGTATAAGGTCCAGGAACCTGACGTGGCATTTTCTAGTGCTAATACCAGTCCTTAACCGACAGTGTATCGGGTCAAACTCAGAAGTGCTAGTATGGTGAGTCGAGTATCGTATCCTCGTGGAACTTTGTAATTCTTCTAAGTGTGGTTAAACACCAAAGAGCTTTTATTAACTCGATCTAAACCGCAATTTTATAACACGTATCACTACTATTCTAGTCAACATAAAATAAATACGTAAATTAAAATAATATATATAGATATATAAATATATATAGATGTGCATAAGTTGCAAAGTATATATATAGATATAAATATATAGATGCCAAATATATTTTTAGAGAACTAGCCAAAGTTTATATAATTGATTTATACGATCTTTTCAAAGGAATGGAATGTGCTCGATCTTTAGGTTCAATTGAGTAAATGAAACGGTGTACTCCTAAGGTTAACAATTCGCTCTCACATTAGTGTGTGAAATTGTCATATGTCCATTGTCATCACCCAAAGTCCACAATCACATTATTACGGTTTTCCGAACAGTCCCGAGTACGATTCTACCTTTGAATAAAAGGAGTCATTCCGTCACAAACGGTCAATTTTATTTAAAGGCTCCGGTTGTCAAGGCCGGGCGATTCAACTTTCCGGTTTAAGTTTCAATTAAATCGATGAATTTAACATTATTACGATCTTGAGTACAAATTTTAATAAGATTCATCTTTTAGGACAAATCCGCTTCGGTAGAAACTCGGTTCCGTTGTCACGCTTTCACTCGCCAATTTTACCCTCCGGTTTTTCTATTAACGAGTTCATAACTTAATTACGAGGTGTCAATTCATAATTAGATTATGAATTCTTTCAAGTCAAACTTTATCAATAGGAAAAGATTCAATTAACTCAATTTTATTCAATTTTACTTAGACAAAGATTCTTTTACCGAAAAGATCGAAATAAAACGATTACATAACTTTGGCTAGTTATTAGATTTAGCCTACTAACATTATACGAAAAGATAAAAAGACAAAACAAACATAAATACTTTAGAAATTTTACCCGATTACAACGATTGGATCAGAAGATGTATTTTTCCGGATGCTACAACAACTTCAACAACATTGATCTTCCGATAATTTCTAGCATTATGACGATACTACTTTATTTATGGCATAAGGCCTATATATACATACTACTACTACTAGAAAGAGGTAAAAGAAATATATTTGGTACCCTCTTTTGTGCCTGCAATGCTGCCCTTTTTATAGGCAATTTTTCCCTTGCCGGATCGATCCGAGAAAGGGCCGGATCGATCCGGGAATAAAAAATATTATCCCAGGATATTCTCTCGCAGGCCACATGCTTGGATAATCATTATGCCTCCTCGGATCGATCCGAGGTAAATCCGGATCGATCCGGATAGATTTTTTCCAATCTTAATCCGAAACTTGATAAAATCATAACTTGAGCTCTGATCTCCAAATGACATAATTCAAGATGCGTTGGAAAGCTCTTGAGGAGATCTATAACTTCCATGAAGACTTCTTTTCAGAAAATGCCTTTTACTGGGCCATTTGTTCGTCGAAAATATAACTTGATATGGCGTCACGAATCATTTGG
Source organism: Gentiana macrophylla (assembly GCA_026214975.1). NCBI lineage: Eukaryota > Viridiplantae > Streptophyta > Magnoliopsida > Gentianales > Gentianaceae > Gentiana > Gentiana macrophylla. Next base: position 36,628,294 of record CM047814.1, read on the forward strand.
TCCACTTGAACTTTAAATCTCGTGGCACTTCCTTTATTCCTTCAAAAGATATGATTTTACTCCACAAAATGTCGCCACTGGGTCTTGGTTTACCTAAGGTCTCAGAAAAATACCAAAATACCCACGTGAATCGACACAACACTCCGGTTATTAACCCGGTACAAAATTTATAACTTTTTATCATTTTTACTAGATTTTTATAGTATTTAGATTTATTCATAGCTATTAATATTTTATAAGATTATCGTTATAATTACTTATATTTTATATAAAAATAGTCGATAACGATATAAAACATCGTAATTTTTATCATATAAATGTTACACATCAACTACTCCCCACTTAGCTTCTTTGATCGTCCTCGAAAGCAAAATAAGCGTAATATATAAAATTACGATAAAAAAATAATATAAGTGGTAGATAAAATTTTAAATTAGTAAAATATCATTTCAATATTATAAACATATTAATTATATCTTTCTTAGAAATTAATAAGATAAAAAGTGTAGATAACTTTGATAAATTATTTATCAACTATTATTCAAATGAAATTTCACAAAATCTACTTAATAAATATAATTAAAATTCTAGAATTATTTTCCTATCTCAACTTATATGAAATATTTGGAATCAAAGACTAAGTCAAGTAATTGACAAGATGGCTTTTTAGGATAGGACATTAGTTAATCGAAAAGATAGAAAAAGAAATCAAAAATAGAAAGAGGCAAAGTCGTCAGACGTATTTACACCTTCACGCTTGATCAAAAACAGCTTCGATTAATAAAATCTCCTTTTTTCCAACTATTTTTCAGATTTTCTCTCTTTTTTCAATATTAAGAACTAAAAGCGTGAGTGTGTGTAGAAAATCAAATTTACAAGCATTGCTTCATCAAGATTGATCGGAGTAATACTTTTCGATCTAAAATTACGAGTCCGGTTTCTTTAAACTCGTAATCATTCTTGAGATCTTATGATTCGAATTTTTATCGGGAGCTTTATACCTCATAGTGATATAGGACGTTTTCTAGATAACACCCTACTGCACTCAAATCATTGGAAGCTACTACCGATATCTGTCGATCAAAGATAAGGAAGATACCTGTATTCGATTAATTCTCTGTAAATATGGTGCTTTGTTCTTCTTTTTTCTTTTTTTTTTTTTTTTTTTTTTTTTTTTCACCTCAGCATACACCATCCTTAGCTTCAGTGCTATCATATCCTTTCATAAGTACGCACAAACTCGTGGGATTTTTAGGAAATGTAGACCAAAATAAGCCAAGTCGGTTATGATCAAAATGGCTATTTTGAGTGAGGTCTTGATCACTCTAATCAAGGTTGAGGTAATTTTTGTGGTGTCAAAAATCTCATCATTCCTAATCCGATTCCATATTCATATTTCGTTTTACAAAGAAAATTATTCTAAAAATTCATTATAAATATAAGTATATTTGCTAAGATTTCATATGAAACTTACTTGATAATATTTATGTATAGTTACATATACTTAAAATCTTATAAAGATCTAAAATTGACATATATAATATAATTATAATATATCTACTTTATTTTACTTAATTAAAATCTATTCTTACCAATTTATATTGTTTTTATTCATACTAATTATATATTATCTAATTATTTTGTTCCAAGAAAAATTAAACTAAGTATTGAGCAATTAAGTATACATTTATATAAGAAAATTTTAATTTTAATTTACTAACTTACTTCCACTCCCCACTTATTTAAATGACATCGTCCCGATGTTCAAAGTGAGTAAATAAAAAAGTGGTTGCAAATAAAATTAAAATTTTATTTGATTTTGATTATTATTTATTATTTTTAGCAACCATTTATTATTTTGATTAAAGAAAATGACATATATATTAAACACTATTACAAACTATAAATAAAAGTAACAAACAACAAAAAACGATTAAACAACTAATTTAAACAACTACCAACTTAACAACATAACTTCTAACTGATTATCAAACCGTAGATGAACATCCGGGAGTATCCACCGAAGTAATCCTAATCGAGAATCACGAGATGGAAAAATCTCGCCATTAGCAAACTCAGTGCACGTGATTCATTTTGGATACAAAGGTGAGAGATAACCAGGCAAATGGTAGTGGTTTTCCCTATTACGCCTTTCTACTGCAAAATTAATTGCGCCTTAAAAATCAAAACTCCCAATCAATGTATGCTCCTACACCAATGCATACAACAAAGAAGATCTCATCATCCGTAAACCCCATAAAAATCTCTAGTTGGATAGATCCGAGAATTAATGAAGCGTTTCCATGCCCTTAAATGAGGGGGTAAAGCCGAGTTGAGGAATCATAGTTATGATCAAACAACGGAAATACGAATCAAAGGCTTCTGCGATTTATTTACAACATTATACGCATCCCCAAGTTCCCAAAGAAACTCAAGTGTGGGTTTCATCAAAAGTACATGGTGGGATTTGATAGATTTGATTTATGATGATCGGTGAAAATGAAATAACGATTCCCCTAATCGTAATAAGTTGAGATGAGGCTATCATCGTTATCTCGGTGAGAGACGCAAAGAAATCTCTAACAATCGAAATGTTTATTCGACCTCCTGAGTCCTTATCAACTTTTTCCACCCGCAACCTCGGATTAGATTACGCCCCCATTGATCAATTTTTTTCAAGAGCTTAAGCCTTTCTCCATCGTAATAGAGAACGGACGAAATTTAGATGTCTCGGGACTTCATTATGAAAACAAGAGGCATGCCCTTCGGGACCACACCATCAAAGCGATGTGGCTCATAACTATTAACCGAAGGAGAGGATCGGTTAGACATTTCAAATAGAGATTTAAAATAGAAGAAAGGAAAGAATGAGCAAAAGTTTGGTCGCTGCTCTTTCCTTTATAGAAATACATTCATCAAGCAAAAGTAGAAAAGATCTACTTTCTGCGCTTTTGTACTTTCCGGATCGATCCGAGATAGGGCCGGATCGATCCGGCCTCTCGAACCAAAGAATGTTGTCGTCGGTATATTCACGCCGGATCGATCCGTGAAAAGTCGGATCGATCCGAACATTACCGCTCACGGACGAGTCGATTTTGCTTGAAAAATGCCTAGTTTTTCTAGGGACAAGTTTTCTTCCTATTTTTGGTTCATTTTCATTACGTTATAACGATAAATTTTAGTACACGATGCGTAATACTCTAATATGCAATGAAAACATGAAAATCGTATTAAAATAAAATCCTACTAAAATCATAATAACTTAAAATTTAACGAAAAAGAAATTGTACTGAAAATAAAATTGTTTCAATGTCTAAAACCATAGAATGTTTAAAAATCACTCCTCTTCATCACTCACCGACGTGGTGGCTTGAACTTGGCATAGCTTGAGAACGGGTCGATTCTTGGGATGGATCTTGAAAATAAGTTGACATCCGCACCGAACTATCTAGTCCCATCGAGCTCATCTCTCTCGTGATATCGAAAAAGTGCTCCCCATCTCGTCGTGGTATGGCCACATGATCCGATCCACCCATTCGATGTCGCACCGGTCATAGTACTGGCTTAAAAATCTCCTACACCACTAGTTTGAAATCCAAAAGAATGTGGCATTTGTTGGAAGTCCGAGTGAGGTGGCATCGGTGGAATGAAATCGGGCAAGGTATAAGGCTTGGTTTGGCATTGCGGAATATCCATCTCGGCATAGGTAGGGTTTTGCAAGATATTCATTTGATATAAACCTCGTATGCCCCCGACGTAAATCTTCGCACCATAATTTATTCCTTTCCGCAAAAACAGCCATATTGGCATTAGCACGATGAACATCTTAGGCCATGGATTGAAACATGTCGTAAGTGATGGTATTCGAAATTGAGTTTGAGTTTGACTTGGATGAAGGAGGGACAAAGAGATGGAGTAAGTGAGGTCGTTGACGGTTAGGGTCCAAAAGTTTATTCTTCCCGCCGCCTAAGTGGTAAACTAGACCTATAAGTGTGTCATCCACCATCATCAAATTATCATTTGGGAGCTCGGGGACTCTATCCGACGACACAAGGAAGAAATAAAACACGGAAAAGGCATGTGATCGCCTGTCTAGCGATCGAGGCAAATTCCTTGGCCCTTCTACACATTACTCTCTTATATATCCACAGTACATCATTAACTATAGCCCAAGCAATGCACAAATCCTCTTTACCAAAAGATGTAAAATGCCGAGTCGGGTAAAGAGAGTATGACTCGATAAAACGCTTAATGGCTTTCATATCCCGGATACATTTCCCATAGAAAAACTCGCTTTCATGCCAGACGGCAAAGGATCTAACTCATTCAGGCTACCGCAACAATATGATCAAAGTCTGGCGCTCATCCAAATTCCAAATCGTATAATAATCCTCATTCTCCGGTATATCAGAATACCATAAATAGCATTAATAATGTGAGGAGTAAACGGCACTCGCCCTAGTTCTCAAAGTTGACAGAGGTTAACTCACCTTCATCCGTAGCATTGTGAGTTGCTACCAGAGAATAAAATTCAAATACTAAGGTGGTGTTAATTTCTCCCGACCTTAAACTCGGCTAATTCCATCCAATGCCTCCTTCAAAATATCTTTTACCTCCTTCCCAAATCTTTAAAGTCTAAGCCCTCTCTATTGCAACTAAACATTGTCCAAATTTATTTTTCAATGCTTTCTTAGTCATGCAGCAGACGCGTTCTTTCAAAACTAACGCCAATTCTTCTTCATCAAAAGGCCTAGTTTCTATAATCGAATTTGGGTAGGATATGCGGTTTGCGTTTTTACTAGCTTTCGATGATTCGGCCATTCTACGATAGTGACACAATAACAAAACAACACACAAAAAAACAAAACAACACAAAACAACAAAGACAAATGTGAGTGACAAAACAAATGAAAAATAAAAATTGCATAAAAACGAAATTATGAAAATAAGTGACTACAATGTTACCTTACAAAGCTTAAAAAGGTTGAAATTTGGCGGAAAAGATGGAAAGTCGCCGAATGAAAGTTGAAGCTTTCCTTGAAAATTACTTCAATGTAAATGCAAATTCAAGAGAGGAGTGGAAAATGAGAAAAGTTTAAGAAGTGGTGTAGTTTAATGGTGATGGTGTGTGATGATTTGAAGGAAAAATTCGAATTGGGGAAGAAGGGAGGGCGGCTGTTTTTAGAAAAAAAGAAGAAGAAGAAGAAAGAGGTCCCCGTCCCTTTTAGGTTTTTCGTGTTCGGATCGATCCGGGTTTAGGTCGGATCGATCCGACCAAATTTTTTTTTTTTTTTTTTTTTTTTTTTTTTTTAATAAAACTTCTACAAAAATAAAAATAAATAAAAAAAACTTTTTATAAAAACTTTATAAAACTTTTAAGTAATTTCATAAAGATCCTATTTATAAAATTTTATAAGTATTACAAAATTCACGAGGGTCCTAATTCCAATACTTCTAAATCTTCCAGAGTTCGATGTAGCGTTCTATCAACCTAACCTTAAGAAATGAGGCGTCAATTTTCTCTTTGATCTCCATCGGATTTTCGGATAACCACCTAATCGCTCCTTCTTAACAACATTCAAACACTCATCCTGGGATTTGGTTGTGCTCTCCCTACATTTCCTTCATGCTCACTTTTTCCACAAATTTCTACACCTTCTTAAAAACTTTGCCCTTCTCTTTATCGAACTTCTAATTTCCATTACATAGTTCTTTCAATGATCTCTCTCAACAATTGCTTGTTTTTCTCAAAACTCAAGCTTCTATTTTAAACGCGACATCTTTATCCAAGCCTAATTTCAAAAGCAGTATAAAAATTCCTATTCTATCTAGAAAAAACATCCAGCTTCTTTTACGTCTATCCGTAAAAGACGAAACTACTTTAAAAATAAAACACATAAAAGTAGAGTAAAGATAAATAGCACTGGTATGCGGTCGAGTTTAACTCTCTCGCTTTTCGGTTTCTCGATTTCTCTGCTTTTTACTTTGTCGGAGGATCGCTTAGTAGCATTATTTCTTCTTTCAAAGGCGGTTCCTTCTCCTTCCACAAATAACTTTACTCTATGGCCATTGGCTATAAAAGTTGTATTTCCATCGCTTAGTTCAACGACTCAGATTTGTAAACTCGTTACTTTAAATGGACTGTCCATCTTGATTTAAGCTTTCCGGAAATAACTTTAAACGTGAATTGTACAAGAGCACTCGATCGCCTACATGGAACTCACGACTATAGATTCTCTTATCGTGAAAGGATTTCGTGCGCTCTTGTGTAGATTCGAAAGCGTTTTCATAAGAATCGAGACGGAATTCTTCTAGTTCTCATCAATTGAAGCAATCTATGATCACCGACAAACCTTAGGATCGAAATTCAAAATTTAATAGCCCAAAAGGCTCGGTGTTCTAACTCAACCTGGAGATGACAAGACTTACCAAAAACTAACTTATAGGAGAACAACCAATTGGTGTTTTAAAAGTCGTTTCTATATGCCCATAATGCATCGCTGGAGTTTAATCGCCCAGCTTTTTCGATTTGAATCCACTTGTCTTTTCTACAATTCTTTTGATCTCTCTATTAGACACCTCTACCCGACCACCGGGTTTGCGGATGATAGGCTTCCTAACTTATCGTTACACCATATTTTTCAATTATCTTGGTAAATGGTCTATTACAAAAGTGTGAACCTCTATCACTAATGATAGCCCTCGGAATGCCATAACGTGTAAATATATTCTTTTTAAGGAATCGTATGACAACTTTGGTATCATTAGTGGGAAGAGCTTCAGCTTCTACCCATTTCAAACATAATCTACCATTACTAGAATAAATCTTTTTCCAAAAGATATAGAAATGGTCCCATGAAATCTATACCCCAAACATCAAATAACTCACATTCTAAAATAGGTTGCATAGGCATTTCATGTTTTTTAGATACATTTCCCCATTTTTGACAAGATTCACAGGATTTGACATACTTATAAGCATCTTTATATAGCGTAGGCCAATAAAAACCACATTGTAAAACTTTAAAAGCAGTTTTCCATCCTCCATGATGACCTCCTGCCTCACGATCATGACAAAATGATAAAATACTTAAAATTTCATTATCAGCACACACTTTCTTCGATTATCCCATCCGAACATTTACGGAAAAGGTCCGGTTCCTCCCAAGAATAAAATTTTAAGTCATAAAAGAATTTCTTCTTCACACTAAGTCCAATGAGACGGAATATAATCACAGGTTAAGTAATTAATGATATCTCCAAACCAGGGTGACATTTCCTTAGAAGGAATTCTATTCTTTAATAACTGCATGGTTGAAGGAGTATCTATTCTAAAAAGTTGTTCATCAGGAAATGAATCTTTAATTTCTATTCCCTTTTCTCCATCATTTTCCATTCTACTTAGATGATCTGCTACTACATTCTCACTTCCCTTTTTATCTTTAATTTCAATATCAAACTCCAAGTAAGAGAATCCATCTAAGAAGACGTGGTTTCAGATCTTTCTTACTCAAGAAATACTTCAAAGTCGAATGGTCTCAGATAAATTATTACCTTAGAACCAACAATATACGATCTAAACTTATCTAAGGCAAAAATTACAATACCAACAGCTTCTTTTACAGTAGTTGTATAGTTCAGCTTGAGTCGCATTTAACGTATGAGATGCATAGTAAATAGCTTTGAGAATTTTGTTATATCTTTGACCTAAAACTGCTCCTACAGCTAAATCACTGGCATCACACATAATCTCAAACGGTAAATTCCAATCTGGTGCTATTAGCACTGGTGCAGTAGTTAATCTTGTTTTTAAGGTCTGAAAAGCTTCCTTACATTTACTATCGAAGTTAAAAGGTACTTCCTTTTCAAGCAAATGACTTAGAGGCTTTGCTATCTTTGAAAAATCGGCAATAAATCTCCTATAAAATCCTGCATGTCCAAGAAATCCTCTTAGAGTCCTTAGATTAACTGGTGGTGGTAATTTTTCAATTACTTCAACCTTAGCTTTATCAACTTCAATTCCTATTTCAGAGATTCGATGGCCTAGAACAATTCCTTCTGATACCATTAAATGACATTTTTCCCAATTTAAGACCAAATTGGTATCTTCACAACGTTGCAACACTCTTTCTAAGTGCGACAAACATTTACCAAAAGAATCTCCGTAAACACTAAAGTCGCCCATAAAATTTCCAAGAATTTCTCAACCATATCAGAAAATATAGCCATCATGCATCTTTGAAACGTAGCTGGAGCATTACATAAACCAAACGGCATTCTTTTATACGCAAAAGTTCCATAAGGACAAGTGAAAGTAGTCTTTTCCCTATCTCCTGCTGCAATGAAAATCTGTAAATAACCTGAATAACCATCTAAGAAGCAGTAATATTTATGACCACTTAACCGTTCCAACATTTGAACTATGAATGGAAGTGGATGATGATCTTTCTTAGTATGATCATTTAGTTTCCTAAAATCAATGCACATTCGATAACCTGTAATTTCTCTTGTTGGAATCCATTCATTTCTATCATTTTCTTTCACTGTGTGAAACCTCCTTTCTTTGGTACCACTTGAGTTGGACTTACCCATTCACTATCTCGATATGGGAAAAATTATTCCCATCTCTAATAGCTTAATGACCTCTTTCTTAACAATTAATCGCAAATTTGGGTTGAGGCGGCGTTGCGTTGAATACAAGGCTTAGCATCTTCCTTCGTAATTATCTTATGAACGCAAAATCTCGTGGCTAATACCTCGAATATCAAGAATCGTCCATCCAAAAGCTTTCTTATGCTTTTTCAACATTCTAAGTAATTGATCTTCTTGTTGCTCGATTAAAGTCGATGAAATAATAATCGGTAATAGATTATCGCCAAGAAAAGCATATTTCGTGATTTAAAGGTAATGGTTTCAAGTCCGTGTTCTTTGGCGGATCTTCTATTGACGATTTAAGAACCGGTCCTTCTAGTTCTAATTCCAAATACTTATGCCATGGTGGCTTAAAGGTAAAACTTTACAGATCTAAAGAAAGAATTATCTCTTTCATTTCAATGTCTTCCTCATCTTCTTTATAGATAGACAGAGTTAAGCATTCTTCTAATCTGTCTTCAAAAGTTGGTAACTGATTATCATAGACAGAATGAATATCTTCTATAAAAGAACATGATTCTGATGATGCATGATTCATAGCTTTGAAAATATTGAAAGTAACTTCGTCTTCATTGACTCTTAAGATTAATTCTCCTTTCTGCACATCGATTAAAGTTCTTCCTGTAGCTAGAAATGGACGACCTAGAATAAGAGGCGCTGAATAACCGTCTTCCATTTCCATAACTACAAAGTCTACTGGAAAATAGAATTTGTCTACTTTAACCAATATGTCCTTTATAATTCCTTTAGGGTACTTAATCGATCTATCTGCCATTTGCAGAGTCATTTCAGTCTTAGTAAGCTTTCCTATGCCTAACTTTCTATAATCCTCATAAGACATGAGATTTATACTTGCTCCTAGATCACATAAGACCTTCTTAAACAGAAATCCTCCAATTTCACACGGAATGGTAAAACTACCAGGATCTTTCAGTTTAGGTGGTAACTTATGCTGCAGAATTGCGGAACATTCTTCATTTAGGCATATATTCTCATATTCCTCTAATTTTTTCTTGTTTGACAGAATTTCTTTCAGAAATTTTCCATAGGCAGGTATATTAATCAAAGCTTCGATAACAGGGATATTAACTTGAATATGACGAAAAGTGTCCAGGAAACGAGCATACTTCTTATCAGTTTTTGCCTTTTTGATTTGATCTTTAGGAGGGTAAGGTAAAGATTCTAAATCTATGACCTTTGGCTCCTTTGTCGCTTTCTCTTTTCCTTTTCCTTAAACCTTTGAGTATTACTCACGCCATGTTTGTGTTCTTGAATTCTTTCTTTCAAATTGTTCCTCTGAATCAATCTCTACTTCAGATCCCCTCATTTCTTCCTGTTTTTCATCCTTGTTTTCATTATTTTCCATTCTAACATGTTCCTTAAATAAAGTCCTTAAATCTTTATCCATGGGATCTTTCAGAATCTTAGGGATTTTTACCCAATTTTCCCTTTCACTTTCAGGTTCCGAACTTTTATTTCTTTTTAAGAAATTGTCTATAATTTCTTCTTCCTCGTCTGTAAATTCAAGTTCATCTTTATCATTCTTAACATCTAAGTCATCTTCTACTTCATTATCCCCAAGGTTTTCAACTCCATTACTTCCACTTTGAGCTTCCTACTTCTCGTAATTACACAACATTTACCTCTCTTGGGTTCCTTTCAGTGTTACTTGGTAATCCTCCCTGGGTCTCATTTGTTATTACGCTCACCCGCCTACTCAAATGATCTTCCATATTCCTTAATGAGGCTTCTATCGTTCTCTCATCCTGGTATCATGTCCACTCATAGATGTTTTCATTGAACTCATGTCCTTAGTGACTGTACTAATATAAGTCACCATCGCTTCTATATTTTTAGCTTGAGTAGATACTACACCCATCATATTTTCCATTAGTTTTTCCCATTTTTCAACTCCTTCAGCAGTTGAGTAGAACTTTGAGTTACCGGTATACTTTGAGTGGTATGTTGAGGATAGGTTCTAGGTAATGATTGTAAATTCGATTAGATGTGTTTTCTTGATAAACTTGATTATTATTCAAGTTCCTATATGGAACTCGGATACGGGCGGTTGTCCTTGCTTGCTGGGGTTTTCGGACCATCGATAAGTAGGGTGATCTCTTCTAATAGCATTGAACGAGTTTGAATAAGCATTGTTTAAATTTCTATGTCACTTGAAGAAAACTCACCTCTTCTCTTGAGCATCCTGTCCGGTTCTTCAATCCCTAGTGGTATTTTATCCCGATTTGAGTATTCAGGTTGGTGCACTATTTTCTTACGAACTTTGGTTCTTATTCTGTTGTAATCCATCAAATTTCCTACTCAAATTTTCTAAATATGCTAGAACTTCCGTATTAGACGTACATTCTCTCAAGCAAAAGCTACTTTTCTGCTGCTAGAACCGGTTTCCCACATTCTCATTATTTTTGGAAATCTTTTCGATGGCATCGTAAACTAATTGAGCCTCACTCATCATTAAAGAACCACCACATGCATGGTCTACATCAAAGACGTGAATCTTTTCTTAATTTACGACGTAAAAGTTGAATTTGCATGTCTAAGGAATAACCATGGTCGGGACACGCTCTTAGCAATTTTTAAATCTTTCCCACGCATTCCCAAGCGCTTTCTTCGTATCCTTGTCTAAAATTAGCAACCTCGACTTTTAATTCCAAATTCCGTCCAGAGTGAAGTATTGTTTCAAATTCGGTTTGAATCTCCTCCCAACTTGTAAGTGAATGATGCGGAAGAGACATAAACCAATCTCGGCTCGTCCTTTTAGAGAAAAGGAAACATAGTCATCCTTGTTAATTCCTTGTGAGCACCTTGACTTTTGGTATTGCACGCAGTTCTTCAAAAGATAGAGATGATGATGCGGATCTTCATCATCTTCTCCTAGAATTGGGCTCTTCAAGTCAATTAAACCAAAAGATGAGATTTAATCTCAAATTATTCGCTCCTTCATTAGGTAAAAGTATGAGATTATTAGTCTGATTTCTTCTTATGGTTTGGTCACGAGATAGGCCTTGGGTTTCTCAAGGGTTATTACGATTATTCGGTTCCGATTCGATTATTTCTATTATTATTATTATTTTGATTATTAAGGTTAACGAGGTTTTGTCCATGCCCTGAGAGCATGTTCCAGCCTCTTGTTCGTGTGTTTCATCACCGATTTCAAATTATTCTCGTATTTCTGTTTGAAGATGATTCGCCAGATTTCCTGACTAGTATGACCACGCTTTCTCTACTCTTAATCGCCTTTCGTAAGTGTTTATGTCAGCTTATAAGGAGTGAGTGGGGCCTTACCACTACGGTCATCAAACTAACGAAAATAGAAAATAACACTAAATTGATAGTAGTAAAAAAAAATTTAACTTACCTTTAAGGTAAGTACCAACGAAAATAAAATTAGAAATGAGATAAGAAAAGTGTTGACTTATTCTAGAAATTTTGAGCTAATACAAGTAGTAACCATAGACACAAAAAAAGAAATTAGCGTCGTTCCCGCAACGGCGCCGCGAAAACAGACGTGGCCTTTTCTAGTGCTAATACCAGTCCTTAACCGACGATGTATCGGGTCAAATCAGAGTGCTAGTATGGTGAGTCAGTATCGTATCCTCGTGAACTTTGTAATTCTTCTAAGTGTGGTTAAACACCAAAGAGCTTTTATTAACTCGATCTAAACCGCAATTTTATAACACAGATCACTACTATTCTAGTCAACATAAAATAAATACGTAAATTAAAATAATATATATAGATATATAAATATATATAGATGTGCATAAGTTGCAAAGTATATATATAGATATAAATATATAGATGCCAAATATATTTTTAGAGAACTAGCCAAAGTTTATATAATTGATTTATACGATCTTTTCAAAGGAATGGAATGTGCTCGATCTTTAGGTTCAATTGAGTAAATGAAACGGTGTACTCACTAAGGTTAACAATTGCTCTCACATTAGTGTGTGAAATTGTCATATGTCCATTGTCATCACCCAAAGTCCACAATCATTACGGTTTTTCCGAACAGTCCCGAGTGCGATTCTACCTTTGAATAAAAGGAGTCATTCCGTTCACAAAGCGGTCAATTTTATTTAAAGGCTCCGGTTGTCAAGGCCGGGCGATTCAACTTTCCGGTTTAAGTTTCAATTAAACTGATGAATTTAACATTATTACGATCTTGAGTACAAATTTTAATAAGATTCATCTTTTAGGACAAATCGCCTCGGGTAGGAAATCGGGTTCCGTTGTCACGCTTTTCACTCGCCAATTTTACCCTCCGGTTTTCTATTAACGAGTTCATAACTTAATTACGAGGTGTCAATTCATAATTAGATTATGAATTCTTTCAAGTCAAACTTTATCAATAGGAAAAGATTCAATTAACTCAATTTTATTCAATTTTACTTAGACAAAGATTCCTTTACCGAAAAGATCGAAATAAAGCGATTACATAACTTTGGCTAGTTATTAGATTTAGCCTACTAACATTATACTAAAAGATAAAAGACAAAACAAACATAAATACTTTAGAAATTTTACCCGATTATAACGATTGGATCGGAAGATGTATTTTTCCGGATGCTACAACAACTTCAACAACATTGATCTTCCGATAATTTCTCGAGCATTATGACGATACTACTTTATTTATGGCATAAGGCCTATATATATATACTACTACTACTAGAAAGAGGTAAAAGAAATATATTTGGTACCCTCTTTTGTACCTGCGCAATCTTGCTTTTTATAGGCAATTTTTCCCTTGCCGGATCGATCCGAGAAAGGGGCCGGATCGATCCGGGAATAAAAATATTATCCCAGGATATTCTCTCGCAGGCCACATGCCGGATAATCATTATGCCTCCTCGGATCGATCCGGATAGATTTTTTCCAATCTTAATCCGAAACTTGATAAAATCATAACTTGAGCTCTGGATCTCCAAATGACATAATTCAAGATGCGTTGGAAAGCTCTTGAGGAGATCTATAACTTCCATGAAGACTTCTTTTCAGAAAATGCCTTTTACTGGGCCATTTGTTCGTCGAAAATATAACTTGATATGGCGTCACGAATCATTGGTCCACTTGAACTTTAAATCTCGTGGCACTTCCTTTATTCCTTCAAAAGATATGATTTTACTCCACAAAATGTCGCCACTGGGTCTTGGTTTACCTAAGGTCCAGTAAAATACCAAAAATACCCACGTGAATCGACACAACACTCCGGTTATTAACCCGGTACAAAATTTATAACTTTTATCATTTTTACTAGATTTTTATAGTATTTAGATTTATTCATAGCTATTAATATTTTATAAGATTATCGTTATAATTACTTATATTTTATATAAAAATAGTCGATAACGTATATAAAACATCGTAATTTTTATCATATAAATGTTACACATCAGAACCCATCGATATGCTGGACGCATGCAAAAAAGAAGTTAGATATAATGAAATCAGACATATGAAAAATTCAGATATATGAAAATGTAAGTCACAAGAATATACCTCTCGGTCTAACTCTTTATACTTCTCATGGAGACGTTCGAACCACGCCTTGCCCGCCCGATCTCCCATTGGTTCTCCAAATGTGAGGCCCGTGGGAATCTCTATTGAGGTGGATCTTCTTGTTCGTACCAGAGATAAAATGGTCTTCCAACTCTTGCGAAATTTTATCAACGCTGTCCATCTCCTAGCACCGCAGATCGACAACGTATGACCCATCACGTAAATATCGTGGTTGGTTAATAGTCCGACGGGTTGTCAATCTTCACGTCACCGCTTAATCCGCTTTCGTTTCCCCAATTGAATATCGGTTGGACCAAAGAATAAACAATATTCAATACAAAACATAGTTAGAGAGTTTTTCACAGTGTAATTTCTAGTTTCAAAACTAAAAATCTACAAACTTACTAGAATCGATCTGAGGCTCCTCAACTGATTCTTGAATGGTGTCAGTAGCAGCCCTTGTCGTAGGCTCGGGAGTGTCTATACCAAATATAATCGATATAATCAATTAACGACAAATTAAAATTAGATTTTTAAAATGTTAATAATACAAAAATCAATATACATTAACTCCCTATAAACAATATGGAAGTCGAGTTCGATAGTTTTTTTTCAATGTAATTTCTAGTTCAAAATTAAATATCTACAGACTTACTAAAATCTATCTCAGGCTCCACAACCGATTCCTGAATGGTGCCAGTAGCGGACTTTGTCGTAGGCTCGGGAGTGTCTATACCAAATATAACCGAGATAATCAATTAACGACATCAATAAAATTAGGAATTTTTTCACTATGTAATTTGTAGGTTCAAAATGAAAAATCAAATAACTTACCAAATGTAGCGGCCTGACTGTTGTCAGTACCGGCCCCTGTCATACCCTCAGGAGTAGCTATACCAAATAAAATCGAGATCATCAATTAACGATAACAAACAATAAAATACCTATGTTAATAATACAAATTACCTATTAGCTCGTCAAATTCGGGTGTTTGGAGGAGGTCGGGACCTGGGTGACTGATTACCACCCTATTAATAATTCGTTATTCGTGTGTTAACAATATAAATACGGTTTATCAAATTCAGATGTGCAAGATAATTCATACTGTCATTTGTCTAGCTGCTGCATGATTCCACCCATTTGACAAATTTTGAATGCCGATCTTTAAAAATGCCAAATCACCTTAACTTCAATTTAACCCACGCATCGTTTCATTTAACTCGAGCCTTCACGGCTCTAGCTCGGAGTTAATCTTTTGAAGCTCGGTATTTGCATTTCTTAACTCGGAGTTGGTTTTTTCCAACTCGGTCTTCCTAACACTCAACTCCGAGTTAGTTTTATCCACTCTTGTTGGATGATTTGAGTAATTATCGCCTCGGTTCTTGGCCAGACACATTTAGGGATATCGTGTCATCGCCTTGCGTGTTCGCGGAGGTAGACGATAATCAGACGCCTCGATCGCCTCGTCGGCGTCCTCTTCGGCAATTCCGGACGCCACGCGTTCTATGCGTTGACCGAGGCACGGGGCGGTGTGTTTCCCACGGAGGGACCGGTGGTGTGTTTCGACGGGAGGGACCGGTAATTGACGAGGCATACCAGTAACATACGCCGCCCGGCAACCCTAGTGAAATTACGTAATCCCTATCTTCGGGTTCTCATAACATCACCGGGCATTCCGTCCACGAATACATGAAAAAACACGATTTTACATACAATATATTTATAATATGGATTGATAAAAATGAAAATACGATACTTACCGACGTCAAAAGAACGTAGGGATGCCGGACTACCGAACACCCGCCCGTTCGAGAACTTCCACCTCAATATGGTAGGGCGATCGTTCTCATGTCCTCTCTCACAATTGCGAATTTCCCTTCGAGCGATGGTCGGAATGGCATGAAAAGCCCACACATGTAAGGCATATAGACAACCGGATATCGTTGGTCGACGTGCCTTCTCATCATTTTTCGGCTCAAGTAACCGTAGGTGTTGTACTTGTTTACGCCGATTCCACACGGTTGTTAAACAGAATCGCCCCCACGGATAAGTTCTAACCCGTTCTAGGTCCTCGACGATATAAAATATATGATTCGGTATGATTCCCCGGGTCTTGTCCGATTAATAACCCATATATAACATACACTAAAGCCATCCGATAAACGGTTTCAAAGGTCGCATTGCCTTGTCCTCATCGGCCGCTAAGATTTTTGCCATAGTCACAGTCCCGGCGCACCTTCTTAGGTCACAAGGCTCCTCAAAACACCTTGATATTGGTGAATCAAGGTTTTCATCTCCAAATCTATACCCCATTGTCATTGCAAACTCTCTTTTGCCGAACTTCACTCTATTCTCGCCAATCTTAAAATGAAGTTCATCGTCGCGGTCGGGATAAACCATTTGGAAATACAAGAATGCTATTAGCCGCCTTTGAACGCCCAACTATCACGATACCAAGTAATAAATTGACCAAACACCGATTCTTCCAAATCTAGTTAACAAGGTACGATTATTGCGATCGAGGATACAACACCAACTCGGATTGTAGTTTTTCATAGATTCTTCTTTCCGAATGGAACCTCAATTTGGTATCAAACACCTTATCACGCGGATGAATATATTCCCATGTGTCCCGGATGTGGAAAGTCATGCAGTGATTATAAATACACATGCTTATTTCATTGCAAAAATATATTGTCAATATATATAAATAAATAAATAAATAAAAGGGAAGAGGCGCGAGACAAAAAATTAATAAATAGAGCCTGCGGAAGGACAAAAGTAACATTTTCATGATTATAAAGGACAAAAATCACAATTGTTACTTTAAAATTGTTATTTCACGTGTTAATGTTCTTTGTGTTTTACAATTATTCTTACATATTTACTTTATTCCACATTTGTTACTTAATGTTTGTTACTTCATAATTGTTACTTTTGTCTCCGATTAAATTACATTGTCCTTCTATCATGATATTTTGATAATTTTGTCCTTCTGACAAAAATCTATAAATAAATAAATAAATATATATATATATATATATATATATATATATATATATATATATATATATATATATATATATATATATATATATATATATATATATATATATATACACATTGTAACATTGGAAAAAAAAAATAACAAATTTACACACCACACAAACATGCATATATATATATATATATATATATATATATATATATATATATATATATATATATATATACACTATATACTATATATATATGTGTGTGTGTGTGCGTGGTTTTTATATTAAAATATTTTATATTTTTCTTATGTACTTGTTAAAATGATTTCATTTTTTTTTTTTTTACAAAAAGACAAGGGTAATATGTATAGTATAGTATATATATATATATATATATATATATATATATATATATATATATATATATATATATATATATATATATATATATATAAAGTAAATAAGATTATTTTCAGAAAAATAGTAAATACGATTTGTATTTATTCACTTTATATACATATATCTATATGAAGTAAATTATTGTTTCCAAAAATAGTAAATAGGATTTGTACGCGTGTGAGTATTTATATATATTTATATATTTATAGACACACACACACACACACACACACACACACACATATATATATATATATATATATATATATATATATATATATATATATATATATATATATATACACACACACACACACACACATATAAATAAATAAATAAATAAAGATATATATATATATATATATATATATATATATATATATATATATATATATATATATATATAAACCGAAATGTCTTATCATCTTTTCTTTTGTTTTTCGAACATCGTTGTTTTGTGTTGTTGTGTTGTAACGTTAGAGGGGTAAGAGAAGAAGAGAGTAGTGTTTTTACCAACGTCATGAGTACTTGATGATGAGGAGAGAACGGATCCCGGACGGATCCGGCGAATGTAACTTATATTTTCAATCTAAGGGTGCCTCACTTCCGGTGAGGATTTACCAGTCAGGCTTGAGACAGGAAAGATGCTCTGTTGAAGCGGACTTAATGAAATTTTCTACGAGCTACCTACCAGGAGCCCCAATACAAAGCCTGGAGATTAGGCATGACACAGCGGATCAGAAGGAATCGAAAACACCCTAGGGAAAGCATGCAATTCTAAGAACCTCATCAGGCCGAGGCGTACCATGGAATTCAGTTCGAGATATTCGTTCTTGTATTTTCAAACGACATTAATTTGTCGTTTGTTTCAATTTTTAAATCACATTCTTGTTACCGATAATTTCAAGGGCATTTATACTCTCTGTGATCAGTCATACTCATTGTCAAATTTAAATAATTAGCAATACTACTATCATAGAATCTAACATTATACTATCAAAAATTACACTACAACATCAAATAAAAAATTATAACACTATCATACATATTCTTACACTATCATAAATTACTTCTAAATGCCCCATCATACATTTAATCATACCATACATGAATTGAATTCAAACTCAACAATAAAATAACACACTATTGAACATGAAACATGACGATCTCTAAATTATACATGAATTTTCGAATTTTACATGAACATACATACATAAACCCTAAGGTATTAATTACATTTTACTAATTTTCATACATATCCATTCGAATTATAAGATTCATACATATCATTTCGATTTCTAAAATCACTTCATCAAACATACATATAATCATACAATATATGAATTTGAATCTAAACCCTAAACCCTATAACACCGTTGAAACCCAATCGAACAAATAACATGATATTCATGGTGACATAAACCGTAAAAATCCTGTCATAATCAAATAACAAAATTTAATAGGATTAATTCGAATCAAATAACAAAATCAAATAGGATATGAATTCAAATCGTATGTATGATTACCCAACAAAATCAAATAACAATAAACAAAAAGGAAATGAAAACGGAATTGGAAAAAAGCGTAAAAAATAAAAATCATAAACACTCACATTAGGTGCTTTTGACTCGAGAAGACGAAGGATTAGCCATTGTAATCGCCCAAATTTGCTCTCGAGAAATGGAAGGATTGAAATGTCAGAAATCGTCCCAAATATGGTCGCTTTCGCTTTTTTTTTCGAGGTTTTGCTTGAAACGGCTGGAAATGAGGAAGAAGGACTGATAAGGATTTGAAATTGGACGTTTCCGTCCAAATTGGATGAATCCGTCCATATTTGGACGGTGCGTCCTCTGTTTAGACGGAGAGGCCATATGGAACCGTCCACATTGGGACGGTTTCAGACTTTTGGACAAAATGGACGTAAACCCTCCAAATGTTGGATGCACCGTCCAAAAATGGACGGTATTCGCCCCAATATGGACGGTGCATCCAAAATTCGGACGGTTTACGTCCATTTTGTCAATTCAATATATTTGGACGAAATGCATCCAAATTTGGAGGGTTTTGACTGTATTTAGACGATTTCATCCAAATTTGGACGGTGAACCTGAAAAAAAATGTCAGAACCTAAAAATAAATGTCAGAGGTTAAAAGGGCCTGATTTTCCAATTTCTCAGAAAAAAACAAAGCACAAGATTCTTTTGGCAATTGAATTGAAATGAAAGGGATGGCCGGTTGGAGGAGTGGTGTGTTACTAGGGGTGATTTAGTCTGAATGAATTTATTTTGTCCTTAAATCAATAAAAATATATAAAGTGGATTAAAATTTATATACAGAAAGAAAAGTGGACTAAAACCTATTTTTTTTTTTCAAATTTGAGAATCAAAAATTTTTACTCTGTAAAAACATAACCACCTTCACGTGAGAGATTTTACAGTAATTTTATGGTGGTCCAGGTGCAAGTTTTTGGACCACCAAGTCAGCACTTTCAAAGGGATACATTGGTGGAAAGTTTTACAGGTAGGATTTCATTAGTGGAAATTGAATTCCTATTGGTTAGACACACCAAGTAGGATTTGGTCCTGGACCATAGTAAAATTTATAGAGATTTTAATATACATCAGTTTTACTAAGATGACCCGGTTGGTAAAACCTTTCCAATAAAATGTTGACAACTCAGACCCAATGTCCCACATGCTGACTGTATTAACTTCACTTTAACGGAGGATTGAAAAGTAACGGCTGAAATTTTTCCAAGCATTAAACTTTTTTCTACAACTTCTCGGTTCTCCCGCTTTTCTTCTTCTCCTTCTTCTTTTTTCTCCAAGACATTCTCCCTTCATCGTCTTTTTTGCCTTCATCACTTTAATTTCAAATGTTTTTTCCAGAATTCTTTTTCCTTTTATTTCTCCCTCTTTATTTTACAAAGCATGTCCAGAACTAGAAGCTGGGTTCATGGCTTGCTTGCCATGGATAATTAAAAAAAAAGCTGATTTAAAATCAGTTGAACTTATAAGCTACTTCATATAATTATTGGGAAATATGGATTTTTCCTCTTTTCCTTTCGGCTTTATATCTCAAAAAAAAAAAAAAAAAAAGGCTGAAGTTTTACTAGCTATAATTTTTTGTTTTTGTTTACGGAGCTTTGATTTTCAAACTTTGGCAGAAATTCAGCATAAGAAACAGTAGATTTAACCCCACCTCCCCCCAAAAAAAATTTGTGGTTTTTGCACAGGAAAAGGAGAAAAAATAGGCATGCCTAATGCCTTTATATGTGACAAATTTGATAGTGTCATTATTTTGTTTTGTGCTTTGTTTCTGCTTATTTTTACTTGTATGTATCAAGTCCTTGAGTTCTAGTTCCTCAATTAAAAGAAGAAAAAAAAGTCTTTGAGTTCTTTATTACTGTGAAGTTACATTAGCAGTAATCCACCATTCTTGGAAAATGACAAATCATCCTCTGCTTCGATCATTCCAACGTACATGATTAAGTCAATAGAGCCGAAATTGGCTTACATTCAAATAAAAATCATTCTAGTCTAGCAAATCAATTTACTTATAAATCATCTTGATAATATGATGTATGAACATCCCACAAAAATCAAAAGTTCATTACTAATATCCCACCATTTTATCATCAGATTGCAACAGTCAAAGAAGCCGGGAAGTTACTTTGTGCAACGATACTGTGAGAACTTCAAAAAAAATCAAAAGTTCATTGCAAATATCCCATCAATATATCATCAGATTGCACCACCAGTTGAAGCCGGGAAGTTACTTTGGGCAACGGTACTGTGAGAGGTCTGTAAGAAATAACAAAATGTAACATCCCGACTTTTCAGAAAGGGCAAAAGAGTCTTTTAACAAAAATTCATATTTTTTGATTTATTTTAATTAAAGGATTTGAAGTATTTATATATATATATATAAGAGATTTAATTTTGTTGGGAATTTTATTTGGGATTAATAAAGTTATTAGGAGTTAATGGGAGGTTTTATTTTTGGATTTAACTATCCCATTAACTAAGGGAGTTACCAAAACAGAAATCAGAATTTAGAACGTTTTCCTTCAACGTTGAAAGCAAAGGGTAAAGGAGAAGAGACTTCTCCAAATTTCTTTCTCGATCCTTGACGGTTTTCAGAACGGAGGATGGATTCGGAATCAGTGGATGAAGGTGATCGTTTTGGTACAAGAAAGTTGAAGCTTTGGAAAGGTAATAGAAAAGCCCTAGTTTAGAATCTTTAGTTTCTGAACCTTTCTTGTCGTTTTAAGTTGTTCAATTCGTAGATTAGTTTGAGTAGAAACCTTTGATCATAATTGATTTAGAATTAATTGTTGATCATCTAGGTGTTGGTGGAAGTTTCTGAGTTGCAGCTGTTTGCTTTGCTTTTTGCTTGCTTTTGCTTTGGATAAAAGGTAAGAGGCTATTCCTAATGATAATTATGGTTTTACAATGTTAAGGTTGAGTTTTAGTGTTGAATTATAATAAGAGAGTTTTTATATTGAATAATTGTTCTTTTGTGATTTCAAGGTAAAGTAAAGGATGTGGGATTTGAATAATGATACTTTATAATTTTTAATAAGTATTTGATTTACTTTGGTGTTGATTAGATGTGAATTCATATGTCTCTATTTGAAATTCTTGTTTGGTGTGTTTCTGTTGCCGAAAATATTGAGCAGGAACCATAAATATTAGTTGACTGTCTAAGTACAGTATTCTGGGTAAAATATATGTATATTGTCAAGCATAGTATTCTGATTCGAATGAATGTATAAATATGAATAAAAATAAAACAATAAAAATAGAGACATAAGTTCATTAGTTTATATACATGTTTGGTTAGCAAAAATAAAATAAAGTAAAATAAATTATGTACTCATTCATGCTGCCGAAGGATACAGACAGAGCAGGTGCTTTTATAGAAAAAAAAAAATGATCTTGTGATATATAATGTATAGTTGTGTTGTGTTATTTTCTTTTCCTAAAAATACGAATATACAATTTAGTAGACAATGGATTTTGTGGTTAATGTTACTTTGGTGCTTAGTTTGAATTGTAGTTTGTTAATGATCTTAAATAAGATTAAATGAAAATGAACAAGCCTCGATTGAGTTTCTGATGCGTTTGGTTCCGGCACCGGACGTACTCTTAAAGGGAGTTGAAGTCCGGGACCGTCGGAAAGGCATGAAAGGGCTTGTGCTTTGATGAATTAGTATTCATCAATATGCGTGTAATTGCTAAGCCTCGTTTATGTCTAGTGGTATAGGAAGAGAGTAGTATGTGTGAGGAGATTATTTGAAAACACTTAGGCGGCTAGTTAACTATTTAATAAATACGTACTTGCTTAGTAAAGGTTAAACATCATGAGAGCTTGGATAGGCACGCGATAATATCGGCAATGTGAGGTTTGGCGGATAAAGTGGTGATGATCACCGCGGATTCTAGACCCGCCCGAGATAAAGTAGTGATCATTCCGCCGGACAAACTCACGAACGAGATAGACATTCACCGGTCGACTCTCTGTAGAGTTGGCGGACAAAAAGTGGAATGACTGTCTCGGGACCGCTGAGATTTATCTCTATAGGGTTAAGTCTTTTGTCTTAGTGCATATCTCACTAAGTGTAGTGCCCTCGCAAACATGTTGTAACAAAGATAAGC
The DNA here is from genome assembly GCA_026214975.1 of Gentiana macrophylla. NCBI lineage: Eukaryota > Viridiplantae > Streptophyta > Magnoliopsida > Gentianales > Gentianaceae > Gentiana > Gentiana macrophylla. The sequence goes on from CM047814.1 coordinate 36,651,524, forward strand.
TAAGTTAGAAACGTTTAGTCACGACATGTTGATGAGCATGAAGTGAACCCTAGAATTGAGTCGGTCTCATAAAGATAACATAATAATAATTAATGAACCTTTCGTTGTAAGACTGGGTTATACATTAGCTTCTTCTCCTTGCTAAGTACCATGTACTTACCTCTATTGCATATGTTGTTTTGTGTGCTTTTGGGGTGAGAAGACGAACAGGTTAGCCTTGAGCTCGTTGAGGAGTTCAATGACGATTCAGTGACGTTGATGCCATGATGACGCTTTCTTCTTACCTTCTATTATAGGATGTACAAGATTATTTTTGTACCTTTTGTTTTAAAGAACCTGATGTACTTTCTTCTAAAAGAATCTTTGTAAGACAAGTGTTGTAACTTTCTTTTGTAACATCGTACGTTGTAAGCTTTATCTCGTTGTTGTAAGCTTTTCCTTTCTACCCCCAGTCGGTTTGTATTCTATTCTAGTAGCATTTATGATTTTACCCGAGCCTTTTGGGCTTCCGTTGCTTTAATTATGATATCGACGACATAGAGGTCAAGCGATAATATTGGATTTATTTAATGTTATACGCGCCGAACGTTCTCTTCCGGATAAGGGCTCGGTATCTGGGAGTGGGGCGTTACACAAAATTTGCCACATGCTGAGAAATGAAAATAATTATTTTGCTCATAATTCATGCATAAAAGAACAATATCTAAGACAATTGTATAATTGCTCAGCCCCAGATCGATATCAAGTTACTAACATGTTTTTTTGATGCATTCGAAGCAGTTTTCTTCCTCTTTTCAAATGCACTTTTGATCCTTAAGTTAGAAGTCCCTTTTCTTTTCCTATTAATGGGATCTAAAATCGTATCCTCATTCAAACAGTTTTGGCTATTATGACATGTTTCTGTATGTTTGTCAATATTTCCCACTCGGTTTTGATACTTTATAATTTCTTCCTTTGCAAGATCCAAGTATCGATTGACAATCCCCTCCGAATGTTCATCAAAAGCTGCTAAACTCACAATAGCAAATGATTTTTTTGTCAATCGGCTATGCCTAGCCGTAACTGAAGAAGATAAGGTGTTCTCTTTTTTATGCACATAATCATCAAATGCAAGACCTTGTTTTGCTGCTTTTGTCCCCCTCTTTAAGATATAACGGGAAGGAATTTGAGATAATCCCACATTAAAATGCATAATTCTAAGTACATGACTGCATAACCATCCCTTCGTCTCAAATTTGTGACAAGAGCAACTCACAATGTCGTTAGTTGCATTATAGTTCACTTTGCAAGGTCGACCATCTTCTCCCAATTGTAACACAAATTCCATGCTATTGCCGCTATTACCCGCACTCAAAATCTTGAGTTTCGTTGCATGCTTCTAGAAATTCAACTTGAAATTTCTTAAAGATTGCAAATGTATAAACACTACCAGCATGTTCCAGAATTCCTATTCCATCAAGAATGGGTTTAGGCTTCCCCCTGCTCCTAAAATCCTCACAAGCTTCTTTGTCTCGCATATTTATGACTTTTTTCCGGACTCATTTACGGTCAGAATGGCATGCGTGTGGAATATCCAAACGAAGCCCACTCTCGGCTCTTGGTAAGTGTAAAACAACATTTGTGTGAAAAGATAGTCCCAATGAATATATAAACATTAAATGTTATGATCGGGGTGTGTTTGGAAAAAATGAATTGAATGATGTATTGGTTCTCTAAATGAACACTTTTTATAGGACAATTCATTTTTAAAAAATAGACATTTTTATGGGACGGAGATTTGACCGGAAAAATGTAGTAGATGTTGTTACAACATCAACAGAAAAAAATAGTAACCCAAAAAAATAGTAACAACCAATAAAATAGATGTAGTTACAACCAAAAGAATGTAGTAACACTAATAAAAAACATGTACTTATAGCAAAAATAAAAATAAAGTAATTCAGAAAACGAAGCAGTAACACCCAAATAAATATATATAGCTACAAACAAAAAATGTATTACACTTGAAAAAGAAGTTGTAACAACCAATAAATAGAAGCGTAAACGTGGAGTGTGTAACACAAATTTCATTGTCCTGCAATTAAATTAAAAGAGAGAGACAAGAAAATTGTAACAAATGTTTTTATTTATTTCAAGAAATATGGGTTACAATCTCTAGCAAAATCCCTATATTTACGGGATGCCTTTGATTCTCCTTTTGATTTGGTTCCGAAGGTCGCGGAGACTTGTTCTCGGATCTTGGTGATATTCTTCCGATTTGTTGGGAAGAACACCTTTGTTTGGTGAAGATCTCTGGATGTAGCGGTTGATCTTCACATGTTTGCTTGAAGAACACTAGGTGTTGCGGACGATTTTCGAAGGTTGCTTGTTGCTTGAAGGTCGCTTGAAGAACTTGAAGACGTGTGGCTTCTTAGATCTTCATTGCTTGAGGAACTTGAAGGCTTGTGTCTTCTTAGATCTTCGTTGCTTGATGCTTGAACAACTTGAAGGCTTGTGGCTTCTTAGATCTTCGTTGCTTGATGCTTGAGGAACTTGAAGGCTTGTGGCTTCTTAATTAGATCTTCGTTGCTTGATGCTTGAAGAACTTGAAGGCTTGTGGCTTCTTAGATCTTTAAGGTTGCTTGAATCTTCAAAGTTGCTTGAAGGTTGGTTGAAGAACTTGTTCTTAGATCTTCAGTTCTTGGTGTTGGAGCTGAGGGCTTGAAGTTTTTTCTCTGACTTTCTTCACCTTGTTGTTGCTCTTGAATTTTCTTGATTTTTCCTTGATATTTTTCTTGAACCTTGATATTTTTCTTGATGGTTTGCAAATGACCAAGCCTCCTTAGTTATAGGTGTAGAATGGTCAAATGATATGCATACAATAATTATCTCATTTTATTAAATTAATGAGATAATCAATTTGAATTATTTTATCCTTCTTGAATTTCTAATTATCTTATATATTTTTATTGAAAAGATAATAAGAAATCCAATGTAATATTAAAAGAGATAATATAAATCTTAATTATCTTCTAGTTTTATTAAAAAGATAATTAGAGTATTAATTATCTCCTATAATTATATTTAAGAGATAATATTTTATTTAATTATCCTTCTTATTTTTTTATTTTCAAAGGATAATAAGAATTAAATTTTGACAATATCTCCAATTATTATTCTAGTAGGAGAAAATATTAATTAACTTAATATTTGGAAATAAATGTGACATGTAACAATTTAATATGTTACTTATTTCTATATGTCTTCGGGGTGGCTCTACGGGGTGGCTCTTTTTATTTAATAGATTTAGTATTCGAGCAATGGATTTGTAAACGTGCAATGACTTTTTTTTTTCTTTAATATATTAGTATTCAATTAATGCAGACAACAACATCAACGAAAATTGTAGGAAATATTATAGGCAACTCGAATCATTTTTCAATAATGTAATTAACAATTTCTTTGGTAAATCAGATATTTAAAATAAAGCAATTTATTGGGGAACAAATTGCTACTACAATTTTTTATGGGTAGAAATAATTTTATTAGGCTATGTCATGGAAAGCAACAGAAAAAACAGTTATATGATGATTTGAAGTATAAGACAGACCTTGAGCATCTTCGTGCAGTTTCCACAGAAGATGCTCAAGGCTTTGCACAGACAGAATGGCTGTCTTTCATTGAGACATCAGCTTTAGAGGCAACAAACGTGGAGAAGTCTTTTCAAGTGATTCTGGGAGAGATATATTGAAGTATAAGCAAAAAGTCGCTTTCGTCTGAGGAAACAACGGCTGGTGCTATCAAAGAAGGGAAGACGATAACGGTTGGAGTCCAAGATATTAATACCAAGAAAGCCTGATGTTCTTCAACCTAACATTACAACACCACCCCCCTATTTTTTTCGTGGCATTCCCTGCTTCGTTTTCATTCGAACTCCAATCCATTTCCATTTTTGCTTTTGGCATTCTATTGGTACAGATTTCATTTGTATCGTTATCATGCTTTGTTTTTTTTTCTTTTTTCTTTTTTTACTTCCAAATTTTCCTTGGATTCAAGATTCAGGATCTTATACACTGTCGTCATACAGCAAATATATCTGTTCTATACTTCTATTGTGATATTTTACACGCAACAGGGTGCTAGACAAAGAATCCGGATTACTGAAGATTCGCCAACTCTATTTACCCAACATAGCAATATTGAAATGTTTTAGACTTCGAACCCAACGCCCCCCAATGATTTAAGCTTTTGGCAGTGGTGCCACGATTTTCAATGGATTTTTTTTTTTGGATCATTGTTTCGATAGAATTTATAAGGCCACGAGGGAGAATAAAGCAACTTCGATAGACCTCATGTCATGTTGAGTCAAGGTGAATCAAACATTTGGATCATCGGCATCATTCAATAATCATTTCACCATTTTATTCACTTTTTTTTTACGCAAACGAAATGTTACACACACACTAATTATGCCCCAGACGGGGCTCGAACCCAAGTCGCCTTGCCACTTTATTATTTTTTTAATTCGTTGTTTTATTTATTTCACTTCTAACTTACAATTTATCTCACTGATCATTTTCTTGATCTACAAATAAAAGAATATTAAATCTCCTCTCATCATTTTATTTTATTCACTCCACTGCTTTTTTTTATATATAATTTCTCTCATCAATCATTTTTTAATCTACACAGATTTCAAAAAAAAATCTCAACTTTCTAATCAACAGTTCATTTTATTTTATTTTCCTTATCCCGTTTAAATTAAAATAATTCTTTTCCAATTGATGTTCATATTCAAACCATGGTTGCATACTTGCATAGTCATTCCAATATGAATTTTAGTTGAAATATTATTTTAGATTGCATTGGGTTTTATATGTAATAAGTTGGTTTTTTTTAATATTGACGAATGACATGTAATCATACTTGGATATCTAAGTATTATTTTAGCTTTCTAAAGAAAAAGTTATTTTAGCATAAAATTGTTTAAGCCCTAAATCTAATTAATAGTAATTTATAGTTAATTTTATAGAAAGATAAATGAAATTAAATTACTCTGAATACAAACCATTTTGAATTACCAAATTTAATAATGCTTGTATTTATTTCTCAAATTAAAAATAAAAATAATGCTTGTATTTACAAGATTCACATTAATACATCATCAAAGCAACCGCATATTACATGCAAGTAATCATGAAATACCTCACGGTAACATAAGAGGGTAAGATTGTCTGAACGTAATAGGATAAGGTTGTCTAAACATAGTAGCGGGTGGGTGATAAAACTGGACGGGGTATGCAACTGAAGGACGACAAAATGCTACGTTTCTTGCTTTGAGAAAATCATTCCTTATAGTCATGACCAATCCCCTCACCTTTGACTCGTCTTCTTCCAACCCTTTCATTTTGTGATTGAATTGATAAATTTGCGGACCCGGAAAATAACTTCTTCTCAATTTCAGGAATACATCCAGTGTCAGCAAACTGTCTGAACCCGCATGATGACTTTGTCCGGCCCTACGTGTTACTCCTAGTTGATCCACAACTTTATCCAATCCTCCTCATAGATCCATCGAATCAATGATTTCCTTTACATCAAACAACCACAATCCGAAATACGCCTGAACCAAGGCGCTAAAAACCACCCGATTCTCAGACAAACACTCTCTGCTTCAAAATCTTCACAAATAACCAATATCACACAAGCCTTGAAATGTTATCCATGCTAGAGGATCAGATTAGTACCATAACACGGTCTATTTTTACCATCGAAAGTTGTAAAAAATCTTACGGATAGACCCAATTCGAATCCGAAATAAAGATGCAAACTTTTTTGAATCAATCCCATCAGTCTTGTGTTTATCAAAGTCAATGCCATGCTTCTTTAGAAACTCAATTGATTGGGAATTGCTAGTATCCGAATCCACATCAAAATCAAAGTTAAACTGCCATATAGAACCGAGATCCGAACCAAATTTTGGAAGCCTTCCTTTAGCATCAGATAGAGTGAAACCGAGCTGAATCATCTTCGTAGCGTTTACATTCTTTTCCATCGAACGGTAAATATCTTCAGCACTTCGAAGATAATAAGGCTTATCTGACTCGATTACGGTACCGGGAAACTCAGTATCAATAGAGACGTACCTAAAGTAAGGCAACACAGAATTAATCAAACCAAACTCCTCTTCCAAATTGTGCGCATAAACTTCTCTGATATTAACGGCTACTTGTTCCGCCATCTTTCTGTTAATTTCGTGAAACAAAAAGCAGCTATTAACTGATCGATATATAATCTGAATAAAGAATTACACAGCGATGAAGATCCCAATAAGGAATTACACAGCGATGAAATATTTTGCTTAAATAAGGAATTAACAGTGATGATCGAGATGTGAATAAGGAATTAACGGCCGATGAAATATTTTACTGGGAAATTGATGATTTGTAGATTATAGGAATGAAGCTATCGGCGGGAGTATTGTGTGTATATATAGGTTTCACAATCCTCAATATATCCGTTAGAATATTTTCCAAAATCTAGTGAAGTATTGGAAGATAACCCAACGCGCGCAGTCAGACATATGAAAATTAAGGTAAGTTTCCGTTTAATTATTATTATTATTATTATTATTATTATTATTATTATTATTATTATTATTATTTATTGTTTCCTATATGATTTGTGAATAAATACAGTAGAAAATTTTAGTCCGATCGATGATCATTTTCTAGACAAATACTACCTCCATCCCACAAAAAATGCCCACTACTTTTTTTTAGAATGAATTGTCTAATAAAAAATGTCTATTTAGAAAATTGATACATCATTTAATACTATTTTTCCAAACATACCCCTATCGTAATATTTAATGTTTATATATTCATTTCATATTTTAAAAGAGCATTTATTATTTGAAAATGGTATATATGTCTATCACTACTTAAAATATAACACATTAATTATTTTCTTAATCTGTGTGCACCACAAAAAATGGACATTTTTTATGGGTTGAATGTAGTATAAAAAAGTAATATACTACTTCCGTCTCAAAATATAAATCTGTTTATTTTTTTTTTGGTCCTATAATAGATAATCAATGAAGCATTTATTATATTTTTCTCATTTTACAGCTTAGTTATTATATATCCACCCACATTTTATTTTTTTGCATTATTAACAGTCAAAGGTCAATTTAGAATTTTTCATCGAAATTAACGACACATAACCAATTTATATGAGAAAAACCCCGACGGACTTACATTTTGAGACGAGGTAATATATCTTTTATCTATTCAATACATTGTACTTCTTACAACCTATTTTCTCTTTTCTCGTTCTCTTTATTTTGATATTAATTTGTTATATTTCTGACCCTTTTTGAGGTTATCTTTTGTAAAAACAACTAAAATGTGGATGTGCATAGTGGAATTGTTGGTGGAAGGAGTGTAGTAGCAAAACAATGGAATGTTGGATTATTGATATATTCAAGTGTTTCACTGTGCGAAGTGCGACCAGTGAATTTTGATGTCGATTCGAACTGTTTCAACATAGATAATGAATTTCGTGTGATGAATATCGGATTTAAGGTTTTGAAATCCACATAATGTGGGATTTTCACATACTCCATCCGTTTTTTTTAACTGTACTTTTCAAAATTTATTACGTTTTTATTTATCTATCATTTTACATTACAAATACAGTATTTATTATTTTTTTCCTCTTTTACCCCTCACTTCAATAACCCAAAATTTGGTACAATTTTCCATGCACAAGGAATGGAGGGTATTTTTGTTATTTACACTCTATTTCAGTCACATTAATCATTTTCTTAATCCGTATGATTCTTCTCTCTCCGACAATTAAAGAAACAGAGTCAGTACTTATAAATGATTTGTCTTTATCAATTTTTTTTCCACCGTCATTTTTCTATATTTTTTAAGGCGAGGAGGCTAAAATCCAATTTTTATTACCTAATAAATAATAAAAACGGCTTTTATCGGCACCACGAAATATCATCGACACCCTTTAATTTATTATTTTTATTTACTTTATTACACCATCTAATCACTCATTGCACCACTTGAAAATAATTCATTTAATAACTTTTACAATGCCCCTCAAAAAAAAAAAAAAAAAAACTTTTACAAACTATATGCTTTAGTCCCTCGTGTTTTAAACATTAAACACTTTAGTCCCTCACTTCTTAACTGCTAACCCTTCATTTTTTAAAAAACCTTTTAACCCCTACATCTTCATTATTTCTCTCTTTATTTTTCATTTGACACAAAGTAATTCAACAAGCCGGAGTTCTCGTCGGATTTTTGCCGGAGAAGATAAAACATCACTTTGATCCAAATCATGTAAGTATCTAGTTTTGTTTGCATTTTGTTTGTAAATTGGTAGAAATGAAGATTTTATTTTTCGAAAGTGAAGGTTTTTAACGGTAGAAACTATTTTTTCGAATGAAATGCTCTTAGAAATCGAAGGTTTTAATCAAATGTTTGTTTCAAAAGTACCTTTAGAATGTTGGATCGATAATGCGCAGACACACTCTAGAGGGGGGATGAATAGAGTGTGGGTAATTTTCGCCTTTTAAAATTTTTAAGCACTTCAACAAATTTCCAGGCAAATATATATCACAAAATCAGAGTTTATAAAATAATTAACACACTTAGAAATGATCTGGAAGCAGGACTTAAATCTAAGTTATATGTGTTAACTATTGTTACCTAGATCAAGTTTAATAAATAGATGATTGAGCACTAAGTACAGGAATATAACTTGATATTAGGTGAGATGTTTAAATAAGATATGCAGATGTTCAGTTCGAATATGTATATATATAAAAATGAGCAAAACTAAATCGAACAGAATGTATGGATAAATTAATACACTAAGCTGCTATATAATGAGATATTATCAACAAGCTTTAGCCCTCCTCCTTATCTAGTAAGTGAGCGAGGATATTTCCCTAATTAAGAGAGCTAATAACAGACGGATAAGGAGGCATCAAAAAACTGACGTTGAAATTACAAAGAGGGTAGAATGCCAAGATCAGAAGAACCCCGAGGTCCCAACGTGAAACTACTTTTTGTTAATCAGTAACCACACTTCGGTGTGCTGAAGAACGCCCAACGGAAACTGAAGATTTTCCGTTGACATTGATGGGAATTTTCAGATCACAATCGACGGTAGGCTTGAATCTTGGAGACTGAATAAACCATAAGAATTTGAATCTCATCCTCAAATAAAGCTTGACATCAATTTCATATATCCCTGAATTCTTATCTTTAAAATAGCCATATACCTCCTGGTCTCCAAGCGCCACCGTATTCTTGCCACGAAACACTGGTTGAACGGAGCTTACATTCCCGACCGGCTGATAAAACGGATCTAATACGATGTTCGCGAATTGCATATCCTCATAAAAGGCACCAGCTTCAATGGTATAGTACTGAACATCAAGGCGTTTGTTTGTGTTTTCGATGGTGACATTGAGGGATAAATCGTAAATTAAGGCATTTTTTGCAGGGAAGAAATCGAATTGCGTTAAAGAGGCATCAATGACGTTGAAATTGACTTTATTAGGTTTGAAAAGGAGCCAAATGATGAGGCTAAGGATGCCGAACAATACGAGAATAATACAGAGGATTTGCAATATGCAGTTTGCGATACAATCGAATATGCATCTACAACAACAGGCGAAAGGGTTGCAAATGCAGCAGCAGGGGCAGCTGTTGCTTCGGCCGCCACCACCGCCGCGATGGTAAGCCTTGGTTGGCGGTGCCATTGGAGGGCCGTAGTAGGCTCCGTTCATTTTCATCATGACATGAGCAAGGAAAAGAAAGGAAAGGAAAGGAAAGCGGAAAAAAAAGCCTTTGAGATTATACTGTTTTCTTTTTTAGGAAACAGAGAGATGGTTTTTTCCTTTTTTTTTCTTTTTTTTCTTTTTTGTTTTGTTTCTGGCTTTGAGGTTTAAACCTTGGAATTTGTGGTTGATATGAAAATTTGCAAAATATATGATAAACGTACGATGTTTTAAGAACATTAGATGTAAAATCTATCCACTCGATTTCGCTTCTACGCGACCAGTTTCAATTGAACAAATTGCATCTCATATACATGCAAAATTTATCCACTCGATTTCGCTTCTACGCGAAATCCTTTTTTTTTTATTTTAAGAACATATAGATGCAAAATCTATTCACTCCCCGCACAGGACAGTAGAGCATTATAGTATCCCGCAGGTGGTTCATAACCTCTTTGGTAATCCGACCAACGATTATAGTATCCTCCCCGCCAACGGGCAAGTAAACCCTTCGCTTCTCCTATGGTGCATGAAGAAGTACGTTATTATCATAAAATTCTAGTCGATATAATTATTTTCATAGAATACTAGTCGATTGTGTGTAATTTATAACGAGAAAAGTATCTTATATGGGAGATTTGATTAAACTAGCTCTCCGAGAATTTTTTTATTGCAATAAACCTTATGCGAAATTCTTTATACACATGTATTCATTTAAAATATATTTAGAAAAAAAAAAAAAGTGCATATATTTTCAACAACTGCATCATTTAATAAGTATATGATGTAATACTAAACATATAGGCCATTAAGGGCACTTCAGAAGAGGTGTTATTAGGTGTCACTATATCTAAAATAAATAAAAAAAAAATCTGGTCAAAATATGATTTGATGTTAGATGATAATATCTAAAAATATTTAGGTATGGTGAATAGTGTTGTTTCATATATGTAACAACACTATTCACCATACCTAAATATTTTTGCATGTGATAAATTTATCCATTAACAGATCATATTTGTATCTTTTTTTTTTGTTTTCTATTTCTATTTTAGATATAAACACCTAAGAAGCACTTGCAGTAGTAGATGTTCTTTTAGGTGTTTTATATCTAAAATAAATATTTTAATGTTATAGATAAATGGATAGAAATCTTTGGTGTGGATTGTTTTGAATCGAGATATCAGATAATGTAAATATGTATTATTTTATATTATTTTGGTGGTGTAAATTAGAAATGCTGGTACAAACCATCAAACCCCTAGGACCACGATTTTAATAGGGCCGGCCCTAATAAAATGAATAATTTATACTTATATTTATATTGCAAATTTACAAACAAAAAAAAAAAAGAAAAGGAAAACAACTATTATTTAGTGTGCGCAAAAAGAAGAAAAAATTGTACCGTGACGAGCCGTGATCGAACTTCCAAACCGGCGGTTCATGAATTGGTGGGTTATCAAGCAAGGAGACAAATGGTACTTATTCTTTGCTCTTGACATTGAGAAGATGAATACGGAGTTGAAGGATGGTTTGTGAGTATCTTGATATGTTCCCAGACGAGTTACCTTGTAATCCTCCAGACAGAGTCGTAGAGTTTGAGATTAAGCTTGTCCCCGAGGCCGAACCAGTGGCTAAAGCACCATGCAGAATGGCCCCAAAAGAATTGCAAGAGTTAAAGGAACTGTTAAAGACATGCTTGATAAGAAAATAATCCAACCAAGTACATCATATTGGGGAGCACCAGTGTTGTTTGTTAAGAAGGAGGACAGTAATATAAGGATGTACATTGACTACAAAGAGTTAAACAACCTCACAATCAAAAATAAATATCCCTTCCCAAGGATTGATGACCTCTTTTGATGTGATTCCCAATGAAGAATAATTTTATTAAATTTATTTCTAGTATTTTTAATTTATTTTTAGTTATTATTATTTGGGGGAAATTTATCCACATTGGTTTAGATAGTCTTTTTATTTTTGTTATTATTTTTATTTATAGTTTTTTTTTTTCTCACGTTGCTTAGCTGTGATATTTATTTGGAGTTTATAGTCTATATAAAGGTATTTAGAGTCATTGTAATCTTGGGAGAGAAATTTTGATATATATTTATTTTGAAGCTTTTAAACTTTTGTGAGTTTTCTCATGTTAGTGTTTGGTGGATTCCAAACGGGACTTATCGAGGTTGTGAGCGAATATTGTGGGTGTCCATTTATACCAAGATTTTTGGCTACGGGTTAGCCAAGGGTCGCGGTGCTCATCTTATTGGTGCCTTCAGTCAAGTCCTCGGGCATTTTCGGATCTGATTCGGTCACAGATCACATCAGTTGGTATCAGAGCTAGACACGGACGGTATCCAAATATCTCTTCTTCTTCTTTTTTTTTTTTTTCTATTTTTCCCTTATTTCCTGCGTCAATTTTTTCATTCATGTTCTACGACAAGAAAAAAAAATTATTCCGGTCTCTTTCCTTGATTCTTGTTATTATTGTTCACTAGTAGACGGTAACGCCGTGCAAGGGACGGCGTGCCCAGCATATCATGTTAAAATTGATAAATATTGATATATAATATGAAAGTGCTGATTCTATTTGGGTTTTTCAATCACATATACTAAATATGGAGAACAACTGGAAAATTAATAACCAAACCAATGACTACACACAAGGCAAAGACATACATTAAAAAGTTGAGTAGATAATGCAACAGTTGATGAGTACAAAAGTTAAAGCAGTTTTTAGGGTCTAATATCAGGTTTACATTCATATAAATGATAGGCTACTCTAAAGCATACATAAGTACTAAATAGCAAGGATTATTTCACCCCGTACACCTGCATGTCTATGTATTTTATAAACATTAGATATTTTTATCTAATGCCCATAATACACAAACATCATATTTAGCAAAAGACAGTACTATTATACAGAAGGCTTATTGTTAGGTTCAAACGCATAACATCATAATAACTTAACACTCCTTTTCTTTAATCTGGATTTTCTTGATTGGGCATTGAAGTCCAGAACTTGCTGCTGCTTTTTTTCCAGCAGCATTGGTGGTGCATGGATTAACCTCAGCTACACCTTCAAGTGGCTTTTCAACAGTATCGACATTGAGTTAAGAAGAAACAGTTTGGGTAGCTGCCTTCATAGAAGCTACAGTAGGTACCTTGGATTCTTTGGGGCTAAAGAGTGGCCTTTTCACTGTTGATGGAAGAGTGGAAGCTGATTCATCATGGGAAGACTATCACTTATTTCCTCTGGGATTCTTTTGGTTGTTGGATTGAAAAGCTGATCAGCAGCAGTGTCATGGACTGTTACTTTGTTTATGCTCGAGCTACCCTATTTCATCTCCTTCTTTTACGTATAACATTAAACTAATAGATGTATTCATTCAGCAGTAGAAGGAACATAATAAAATAAAACTAAATTAAACTGAAACAAAACTCCGTAGATTTAACATGAAGACACCCAAAATCCAACTCTATCCTAACGGCAAACACACGTTGCATCTTTTCTTATACTGTAAAGATACCTATTTTACACAACAAAAAATGTGTTCAGATCAAACATAAAGAGAATAACTTTATCTTAATGCACAACACTCACAATAAAAAGCATAAAGATTAGAAAGAAAACATGTGGCCAATATATGTACACGCTGTAAACAAACAAGTTTGAAGAGACAAGGCAAGATGATAGCTGTAATGTCCCACATTGGAAAAGTAGTAGAATGATCATCCCCATATAAGTGTGAGACATAAAGGTCTTGTCAACTCGGGTTAGCCCTTTTAGACCAAGCGAGGACGGAGGTCTAAGCAGTTGACCGGACCATTTATGACTCATTTAAGCGCTACTGCCCCGGGTGCAGGGCGTTACAGAATAGTATTAGAGCCGAATATCAGACAGAACTATGCGCTGCACCGTACAAGAAGACGGTGTAAGGATGACCTCTAGTTACCTCTAGTAGGGACGATCCAGGAATAGTCTTGGCCGTCCTGGCGAGGACGCCAGTCCCTTATAAGGGGGGGGGGGGATAATGTAATGTGCACATTGGAAAAGTAGTAAAATGATCATCCCCATATAAGTGTGTGACATAAAGGTCATGTCAACTCGGGTTAGCCCTTTTAAACCAAGCAAAGACGGAGGTCTAAGCAATTGACCGGACCATTTATGACTCATTTAGCGCTACCAAGCCCGGGGTCTGGGGGCGTTACAATAGCAGCTTTATCACGTGAAATGTATGTTGCAGGCAGGAACGCTGAGCTAAGACATGGAAAGAAGAACTTTAACATGTGGAACGTATACTACAGGTAAAACTCATTTCCCGAAGAACATATGGCACCTTGCAGAAGCCATATGTGTTCCAAACTGGAGGAAAAATTAATTCCTTGCCCGGACAAGAAGAAAACATAGGAAGAAGCCACATATATATAAGAATTTACAAGTGAAATAAACTCTGCAAGGACATGCAGTGAACAGGGGAAACATTTAATGCAACGCAAACAATTAATAGAAGTGAAGAATTTATCTCGAGTTATCATCTGAACAGATTTAATACACAAGAAGAGAGTACCAAGCAGCAGTAAACCTTCAGAAAAGAAAGAGAAGCACAATGTTTGAAGTTAGTGAGGTATGAGTAATGTCAGCAATACATCATATAATAAGCAATACAATATAATAAAACAATGAGAAGAAAGAGATATTCCCACAAATTAATCCAAAAAGATACAGGAGAATCTGCAATCATCCAATCAAACAGGACACATGGCTAATTTTTTTGGAGTGTTTCTAGTGGTATGCTCTGTATATACACTTGTTTCTAGTGTGTTTCTAGCCAAATCGTGCAATCATCCAAACAAGCAAGACATATGGCTAGTTTGTTGGTGTGTTTCTAGTGGTATGCTCGGTATATATGCTTGTTTCTAGTGTGTTTCTAGCCATGTGGCGAGTCTTGATTGGAGAATAGTGAAATTTACTTGTTACGAACTCTCAACAACAGAATCTCCAGATACACATGATATGACCTCAATACATTAACAAAACCGTAGTGTTAAAGGTGTTACCTTTGTCACATTTGCTAGAAAGAAATCAACGCCTCTCAGATCAGCATCAGAAAGATCATCCCCTATAATCAACGGTAAACAGCCAGCAGAGATCACAAAATATAAGTTATAACACCAAATATACGTCATTAAGATCATAAGAAACCTGCTCAAATCTACAAACCATGTAATATCCAATCCCCTATGCAAAAAAATAGGAGAAACATTACCAAGTTATAAGGTTGAAACATAATGGACTAAATTCAAGTTTTGGGACGTTATAGGTGGTATGACAATCAACTACAAGAGAAAACTCAATGTGAGACACTGTGAGGTCCCCTATAGAATCCTTGGGCAGGTCCCGGTGAGTACGTCAGTTCCTTAAAACAGGAAAATGTAACATTCCACAAACATCAACAAAGAAATAAGGCTGAGACATAATTAACATGATAGCCTTAAATTCTAGCCACTCCACTTCAATCACTATTGGAGCATGTTTATCAAGACTTATAATTATCTAAAGGCCATATTAGCATGTTATCTAAGTCATCTAACACATACAACATCTCATTCCAATGGATATCACAACATCATTAAAGTAAATAATTTGAAAAAGAACATATGGCTCACTGTTTGAGCCATACAACAGCACAAGAAGTCCTCCCTGTCTTAGAGAAAGAGGGTAGATGAATGGAAAACCGTATATATTTGTATGTATGTACATATGTGTATATTCATATGCTTGTACATCTATATATATGTGTGTGTATACATGTATATTATCTTCTACTTGTACATCTGCAAGAAATGGAAGGGAAAGGCAGAACATTTAATGGTATGAAGTAGTTAATGCACCTGTACGCGTAGGGTTGAATGGACTCCGATCAATAAATACTACAGATCAATACCACTACGATTATCAAACAAAACCATATCACAGAACAATCCAACCATATTTTGATTCAGATATGAATTAAACATCAATCCATCGAAATAAACATCAATCAGTCCAGCGAAATAAAACAAAAGAAATTTTGATTTAGACATACCTTGATAGGAAGATTGAAAGATTTGCACTCACACCAGTTGTTCTGCAAGAAAAGGAAGAAATGTATCTTACACAGTTAAGTGGGAGTGTAACAGACTGGAAATATAATAAAGGTACAAAGGAAAGAGGAAGCTGGAATTTGTCTGTAGATTAATGTATTACTCGATTGCTAACAACTGATATCCGCTCATGCATCAAGGAATGTGAAACAACCGTAGTGTAAAAACCGGAACTAAGCCACCTCACAGCAGCAGCAGCCATCAATCAAATTGGGAGGAAGATTTCTGATGTAAATCAGAGGCCAACACAATAACCACCGGATATAGCACCAAAAAACTCCTTCCAAACGGATAATACACAACCCCAATTCCTTCGGTCGTTTTTTTGCAGCCAAAGTCATCCCACTCGAATGGATCTTGTATATTTCTCTTTCTTTGCCTGATGGTAAAATCCTTCTTCCCCTTGGAAATCCAAGATTTGGTTGCTGGAATGATGGAAATTGAAAACCCATTTTGCAGTCGGCTGAGGTGACAGGGATTTGGAAATTTCCCGACACCCGTTAGAAGGAAAAAAGAAAATAAAAAAAATAGAATTTATTAATTGTGCTGCAATAAGTCCAAAAAACGGGATAAAGGAAATTATATATGGTAAGAGGGACACGTGTCGCCCGTATTTTACCTCAAAAAAGACATACACTGATGTGATCCTTACGAATCAAATCCTTTGTTTTGCCCAGGAAGAAACTGAATTGCAATCAATGAGAGCTATGATCCGTACCTTAATCTAAGACTATGGTTGGAACGCCACAACGTAATGCTCGGTTACGCTGATAAGTTCTCAAAGGGGCGATCCTCCAATCCAAGAGAATCTCACACATAAACGTGCACAATTAAGACAAGCTTAATCAAATAATAAAATTTTACTCAAATATATGTTGCTAATAAAAAAGATAGTGTTGGCCTATATATAGGCTACAAAAACCGACTCAATGTTCCATCTTCCAATGTGGGACGGAAAAACTAACGAAAACTAAACAACCCTAAATGAAAAATGCGCCTCCCACTAGATGGGCTACGCCAAACCACTTCAGGCCCAACTAGCCTTTATTGACACAAAACTAAAATAAAAAGACTGATTAAACTAGGCGTTTTCCTTAAGCCCAAAAGTGTAGTGAATGTATAATATTGAAGTTTCATCACTCCTTTTGGGCTGCCCATACTCTTCATGGATTTCTTTTAGCAAGGTGTTCAAGGCTTCTCTCATTCTCTTCCTTTCGAGCCTTGTCAAAGGTCCATCTCTAATGACCAATGGATCAATCTTCTTCATGGGTGCTAATGGATCTGGCTCCTCATCATAAAGCTCATCATATATCACATCATACATGGACGCACAATAAGAGAGAATTTTTTTTGGCTCTTAATAGTAGATATAAAATCCTCCTTCCCCTTGGAAATCCGAGTTTTGGTTGCTGGAATGATGGAAATTGAACCATTTTTGCAGTCGGCTGAGGTGATAGGGATTTGGAAATTTCCTGACACCCATTAGAAAGAAAAAAGAAAAGAAAAAATAGAATATATTAATTGTGCTGCAATAAATCCAAAAAACGGGATAAAGGAAATTATATATGGTAAGAAGGACGCGTGTCGCCCGTACATTTTGCCTCAAAAAAGACATACGTGAACACACAAAAAGAGGTTATTTTTTTGGCTCTCAATTGTAGATAGTTAAAAAAAAATTACCTAGCTTTCTTTCTCTTGCTTATTGCGTGACCCAATTGTAGTCTGCTTCTTTTGCCGTCAAACTTTTACCTCCAAATCTTGGCCCCCAGTTTGCCCTACTTTATTTATTTTGTTTGCGTCAAAAAAAAAAAATCCACCAAATTTGCCGTCAACCTTGACCCCAGTATTACCAATTTGGTTTATTTTGATTGGTTACTGGAAATTTGCCGAGCGTTTAATAGCTTAGGTGTGTATTTTATCACACCCTTGATTTCTAGTACACCTTTCAAAACGAAAAATCGAATATTTTTGTTTGGATATTCTGGATACTTGTCGTGTGTTATTTATTGGTGAATTTCGATTTGGGTAATGTCAAAGGAGAATCCTATTGATGCCTATTTTCAGAATTTTGATGATATGATGAATCGAAATTTGGAGAGAATAGAACGACTTTTTGATGATATGATGGATGAGATGAAGAATATGTTAAAGGGATAATCGTGGTGGTACAGATAATCGTGATGGTAGAAGTAAAGAATATCGTGGTGGTAAAGATAATCGTGGTGGTAGAGGTAATCGTGATGGTAGAAGTAACCGTGGTGGTACAGATGTTAAGAAAACTTCTACATGGTTGTTTTCAGTTTATTGTTGTCATTGTAAAGGAAGTGGGCATCATTATTATGATTGCCCTGATATCTTGCAAGAACTACGTAGAATTGACGAGGAAGCTCGTTTGAAACGTGAATTAGATAGGGAAAAAGACTTGGTTGAAGTGAAGACGATGAAGATAAGAGTGTGGTGGATAAGAATATTGAGAATGAGCCGAGAGTAGCGGAGATTGATGATGCACGTACACCTACATTTGTGGCTGAGAACATGGCGGAGGAGATAGAAGAAGCTGATTCTCTCTCATTTGTCTCTTGTTCGAGCTCTATCTTATCTTCTTTGCAGGCACATGATAATCATCCAGTTGAGGAGAACACTAGGCTAACTGATATAACCAATCCAGCCAATATATTGCCTATAGATGTTCTTGTCCCAGTTGACATTGATGGAAAACCGAAGCACACCTTCATTGCTCATTTTGTGGTTTATCCGGATTCTCATCCTTATGATTATGTTGCTGATCCAGAGAACATTATTTGCAATGCGCACTCACAAAATTACTACTCATTGGTTTCATTGGCGATGCATGCATCAACAACTCGAAGACCTATTGATTTGAAGTGGTATGTCCGCCTTGTATTTGATCCGGGCATATCCTTGGTATTCGTTATTGGTTCGGCATGTTGTGTCCTTGTTGATGTGTTTTACGATATCCTTCTGATTCGAGGTCGAATCCTTTCGGAGCCGGGAGGGAATGATTTGATTCCCAATGAGAATAACTTTATTAAATTTATTTCTAGTATTTATAATTTATTTTTAGTTATTATTATTTGGGGGAAATTTATCCCACATTGGTTTAGATAGTCTTTTTATTATTGTTATTATTTTTATTTATAGTTTATTTTTTGTCCCACATTGCTTAGCTGTGATATTTACTTAGAGTCTGTAGCCTATATAAAGGCATTTAGACTCATTGTAACCGTGGGAGACAACTTTTGATATATATATATATTTATGTTGAAACTTTTAAACTTTGGTGAGTTTTCTCACGTTAGTGTTTGATGAATTCCAAACCGGACTTATTGATGTTGTGAGTGAACCTTGTGGGTGTCCATTTATACCAAGGTTTTTTACTACGGGTTAGCCAAGGGTCGCGGTGCTCATCTTATTGGTGCCTTCAGTCAAGTCCTCGGACATTTTTGGATCTGATTCGGTCACGGATCACATTATTATTTTTATTTATAGTTTATTTTTTGTCCCACATTGCTTGGCTGTGATATTTACTTGGAGTCTGTAGCCTATATAAAAGTATTTAGAGTCATTGTAATCGTGGGAGACAAATTTTGTTATATATTTTTATTTTAAAAATTTTAAGCTTTGGTGAGTTTTCTCACGTTAGTGTTTGGTGGATTCCAAATATGACTTATCGAGGTTGTGAGAGAACCTTGTGGTGTCCATATATACCAAGGTTTTTGGTTACGGGTTAGCCAAGGGTAGCGGTGCTCATCTTATTGGTGCCTTTAGTGAAGTCCTCAGGCATTTTTGGATCTGATTCGGTCACGGATCACATCATCTTTAATCAATTACAAGGCAAGAGAGTGTTCTTGAAGATTGATCTACAGTCAGGCTACCATCAATTGAATATTAAGAAAGATGACATTCCAATCATAGCTTTTATTACGAGATATGGTCACTATGAGTTTCGAGTTACCCTTTGGACTCCCTAATGCACCATCTGCATTCATGGATTTGATGCAAAGTGTCTTCATGCCATTTTTGGATAAGTTTGTGATCGTGTTCATCGATGATACCTTGGTTTATTCGGCAGATGAGTATGAACACAATGAGCACTTGAGGATTGTGCTTCAGACTTTGAGATAGCACAAACACTATGGTAAGTTCAGTAAATGTGAGTTTTGGCTCGATCAAGTGAGTTTCCTCGGTCATGTGATAGGCGAAGGTGTTAGAGTTGATCCAGCTAAGGTTGAAGCAGTGAACAAGTGGCCAAGACCGACGACAGTGATAGAGATCCATGGTTTTCTGGGTTTGGCAGGCAACTACAGACGTTTTGTTTAGGATTTATCTAAAGTAGTTTCACCTCTCACTGGACTTGCACAAAAAATGTCAAATATAACCGGAGTCAAGAATGTGAAGAAGCTTTTCAGATGTTAAAGGAAAAGCTTAACCACAACACTAGTGTTGACTTTACCGAAAGTGTTTGATGACACTAGAATGGGAAGGCCTTGGAGCCGTTTTGATGTAGAATGGGAAAGTCATAGCTTAGGCATCGAGGGAGTTGAAGCTTGCAGCAGTGGTTTTTGCCGTAAAATTTTGGAGACGTTATCTTTATGGAGTTCGAGCTCATATCTTTACGGATCACCATAGCCTCAAGTATTTCTTCACCCAACAACAATTGAATATGAGGCAAAGGAAATGGATCAAATTTGTTAAGGAGTATGACTTGGACATTCAATACCACTTGGGTAAGGCGAATGTTGTAGTAGATGCTCTTAACAAAAGGTCAATGAATGCTCTTGTTGAGATACCCGAGGTAGAGAAACAGTTGGGAGGTTTGAGCATTCAAGACTCTGGTCAGCAAGCAATAATAGTTTAATGGCCCCTTTGATAGCAAGACCAGAGTTACACGACAGAATCCGAGAAAAGCAAGATGAAGACCCAGTTTTGGTTAATCTGAATAGTGTTTGCGGTTTTATGCAAAGCAGTGATAAAATATAATAAATAAAACCGATGTCAACCCCAAGTGCGAAGGTTCGCAGCTATAGTGATGAAACCGGGTCGTATCCGCAGGGACTTGTACGAAAATAGTGTTTTTGCTTTCGATTTCTTTTGTAAGGTTGATGACTACGATCTTGGATTAAAAAACAATAAAACAATGAGTTTGAAAATTGAAAATAAAAACTAGCACGTAACAATTATAATTAAACAACTAGAAGCACCGTTGATCCGCCACCCCACCGAAATTAACAAGAAAGACGCACATTCGTTTGCAAGCCTTGGATTATTATCTACTAAAAAGGCGTTTCCTCTCTCGACTTAACACCGTTAACTAGTCCACCTCTCGATGCAACTAACGAATTTACGGAACAAAGATATGGATATAAAATCCTAATCTAACAATATTCTCCCTCAACTTTCGTTTGTTAGAAGAAATATTATCACTCTCCTTCACGGCAATCTATGAATTTATCAACTATCGTATGTCTAAATTCAATCAGCATGCAACACAAGTATAGTCATACACATTGCACATAAACAATTCAAAACATGAAGGAAGAACAAGAAACTTACTAGAACGAATAAATGCAAAAATCCTTGTTTATTCCGGCGATGGTGGCTTCATATTGGTGGTTCTAGCCTCGGGCCTTTAGCCACTCATCTTCTTCAAAAACATCCTTATTTGCTGAATTGAAATTGAAAGAAAAATAAAAGAAAGACTATCTATGAATCTAATTTATTGCTAATTGCTATACTAATTTTCTGATGTTTCTGGATGTCTATTTCTACTCGAATGGATGCTGCTCATATAGGAGGTTGTGGCCGACATAGGGAAGGATCTAGAAAACGCGTCGGATTAATTTCTGCAGCCTCGGTAGACCGAACCGCTTGGCTCGGTCGACCGAGCCTCTTTTTGTATGCATTCACACTTCAGCTTCGTAAAACATGTTCCCCACTCCACTCTTTCGCTCTGATTTGATTTATCCTTCAAATGCTGATCCGATTTTCTTCTTTATTTTGAAATCCTTGATTGAATGTCATAAATCTTCTCAATAAATAATATCCCCTTGCATTTCTTTATTTTCTGCAAAATTATTGTTACACCAAGTCATCGAATAATAATAATAATAATAAAATGTGTAACAAAATAACATTTAATCCCAATATTTCCTCCTAATTAAATTATAAACCCTCAATGAACATTATATGAATTTATTGGTTAAAAAAATGCTTTTCTCATTTATTTCCTTTAAAAACAAGGTAAATTGTTTAGGGATTAAGCCCGAAAATATAGTAAAATATACCCTAAACAACTCCCCCACACTTAGCTTTTTGCTTGTCCCCGAGCAAAACAAACAACGACAAACTATCAAAAGCCCACATAATTTGACACGAGATGTAGTCATGCTCACATCAAGCTAGTATCTAGCAAATCGAACTCACTCAGTGATTCTGTGTGCTGAACCCGCTAAACTTCCACCTATCCTCTCTTGATGTATTAAATCAAGCACTAACAGTCATCCGGTTAAATAAACGAAGTTAGATTACATCTCAACACTTACCCTACAAAAACTATTTATCAAGAACAAAGTAACCAACTCACATTTAAATTCCTTTACTTGGTGCCAAGAAAATACCATTCAGGTCTCTACTGGGTTTAGATCAAATCGACTTAGAGTTCCAAAAGGCCTATATTTTCTTCCATCGTCGCGTCTCAAAAGTATAACACTCTCTCCTACTTTAGAGGCAGTCACCCTGAGATCACTCAAACCTATACTGTCCAAGGTAAACCACACTCCCCAATTGGGGCAGTATCCAAGTGGACTCGAGGTGATAGTCGCAAACAACTTCCGCAATTTAATTTTTCAAATTTTTCAAAATTTTTCTTCTTTTTTTTCAAACTCTTTGGAAACTCCCGGTCAGGTATCATTTCTAACACATTCAAGACTTTTAAGGTTCTCAAGACACTAAGGTACTTAGATTCTAACTGTGAGTATAGTCTGAGTTCTTAACTTTCATCGATTGCTAAGTAAGTGGTTATCTGCAGACTAGAATTGGCTATCCCTTAACTAACCGGAGACTATTTTATATTTTGGTTCCTCATCTAACAGGTTCGTATCTTGAGGTTCAAGTGAGTATCGATCTACCAAACCTATTCTTAGAACATGATATGACTCACGATAACAATTAAAGGTGCCAAATTACAAAACTAGCATGTCATTGAAGTTACTCGGGACTCATAAATTTTCAAAAATTTTATCAAATTTTTCAAAGGAGCAAAACTAGATAACATGTAAAACAAACCAGTAAAACAAACCAATAAACCCTCCCCCACACTTAAGTTACATGATGTCCTCAGCATGTGCAAAATAAGAAAAACCTAGGCTGGTTTTAATTCGAAAGTTGCAGTGCGGAAGTGGTCGCGAGTCAGATCCATAAATGCTTGAAGAAATCAGTAGACTGTGGACCATCCACCGGTAAACTGATATCATCTGAAAGCTCACAATCGCTATCGCAAATATCCTGCACACATGGGGAAACAAGACGTACCTCGGGGATAGGGGCACAAAAGATGATAGACAAGGCAATATCATGGAACAAAGCAGAAGCAATGCAAAAATTGATATTAACCGAATCTATGTGAAATGTAGTGCACAAATGTAATATCGAGAGATCTTTGGGGTACATGAGGAAATAAAAAGAAACAAACAGGGGGTCATGATGTGGGCAATCGTCCAAGTCTGAGATCCATAGTCGAAAAGCGCTAGGTGGAAAACATTAGCAACCAACAAGAGAAACAAAGCAAAAATAAACTACAAACAAAAAGAAAAAAGATATCTAGGCTACCGTCCTAGTAGGGCTTAATTATAGTCGGGGGGCTCGACTAACCAATAAAAACTCAACCGGGGTCAGGCCAGTGAAGCCTCATCCCGGAATCACTCTCGACCTCCTCGGGGTCAACAGGCTGGAATCCACAGGAACAAAGTCTCGCCAACGTCTTGGCCATATCATCAAACTTCTGTATCCACTTCGTACCTATGATTCTTCTATTCTTCTTTTTAGGTTTCTGTTTCACAAGCCGAGGTGCAACATTAGGGAGCACAACAATATCAAAGAACTCACAGAGATGTAAATCATCGGGTGCCGAAGGATCGGAGCTGGTTTGACTAGGGACGTTGTTCAGATAGAAAACCACCGGTCGTTCCTTTTGTTGACCAATATAGTGTTTTAACCGATGACCATTTACTCTGAACAACCCGCCCTGCTTATCTTTCAAATCGATTTGCTCCACTGGGGAATACGAAAGATTTCAAAGGGGCGGACCAACGGTCACGTAGCTTACCAGGAAACAGATGTAACCTGGTATTATACTGATAAAACCCACTCGCCCGCTTTGAATTCCCTAATCTTGATTTTCTTGTCGAGAAGCAGTTTAGTCCTTTCCTTACTGATTCTCGAGCTCTCGTGAGCACAGAGTCTCGAACTCATCAAGCTCCTGCAATCGCAATAATCACTTTTCTCTGTATAATCGGCTATCAAAATTCAAGAATTTAATAGCCCGAGCGCCTCTGTGCTCAAGCTCGATTGGCGGGTGGCGAGCCTTGCCATAAACCATCTCAAGCGGAGACGTGCCAATAGGAGTCTTGAAAGGCATCATCCTGTAGGCCCGAGCACATCACCGATTTACGACTCCAATCCGTCCTATTAGAATTCACCGTCTTCTCAAGAATGCTCTTGAGCTTGATTTACTCACTTCAACTTGTCCACTCGTCGAGGGTGATAGGGGTAGCGATTTTGTGTTTTACCCCATATCGTTCTAAAATCTTTTCTAGTGGAGTATTGCAAAAGTGAGTTCCTCGTCACCGATGAGGGCTCGTGGACATCAAACCGCGTGAAAATATATTTCTTCAGAAGTTCTTGACCACCTTGTGGTCGTTCCACATGATGTTGCTATCGCCTCCACCCACTTTGATACGTAGTCGGCGCGAGACGAGAATGTACTTGTTCCCATACGAGGATGGAAACGGTCCCATGAAATCAATACCCCATACGTCGAAAACCTCGCATTCTTGGATGGGGTGGAGGGCATGTCCATTCGCCGAGAAAGTTTACGGTGCGTTGGCACCGGTCACACCCTTTACAAAGCTCTCTGTATCCTTAAAAATTGTTGGCGAGTAGAAACCGGACCGAAAAATCTTCACAGCAGTCTTCCCGACTCCATAATGACCTCCCACAGGTCCACCATGGCATTGCTCCATATTGTCCCTCTGCTCGAACTCGAGGACACACTACGAGCAATCCATCCTTCAACGCTTGAAGAGAATGGGATCGTCCCACACATAATAGTTCAAATCCGAAAAGAATTTCTTCTTTTGGCGATATGTCGGTCGAGTCCGGATATCGCGCGCTCAAGAAGTTTGCAAAAGGTGCAAACCAAGGAGAACCTTTTCCAGCACGGGCAGGAGCAACCTCGCACACATCAATGGTCATGAGTTGCTCAGTTGGAAAATCAATTCCAATCTCATCCGACTCTACGTGAGGATCATCGGTCAGCCGAGACATGTGGTCAGCTACCACATTCTCGCTACCCTTCTTGTCCCGGATATGAACATCAAACTCTTGTAAAATCAAGATCCATCTCAACAAACGAGGCTTGGCATCAGCCTTGTTCAACAGATACTTCAATGCAGAATGGTCTCTCCAGACCGTGACCTCCGACCCAAGCAAGTAGCTTCTAAATTTATCCATGGCAAAAACTCACGCCAACAACTCCTTCTCGGTTGTTGCATAATTTACTTTGCGCTGGTTTAAAGTGTGACTAAGCGTAGTAGATGGGTCGGAACCTTCCGTCCACTCTCTCGACCTAGCACCGCGCCCATTGCATAATTAGAAGCATCACACATAAGCTCGAAGGGAGCTTTCGAGTCGGGTGCTATAAGAATTGGCGAGGTAACCAACTTGTCTTTTAGTTCTTTAAACGCTCTTTCACACTCAGGGGTGAAAATAAACTTCACATCTTCTCTTAAGAGAGATGACAAAGGCTTAGCTATTTTAGAAAAGTCTTTGATGAATCGCTTTATAAAGCCGACATAACCCAAGAATCCTCTTACTTCTCTTGCATTTTTGGGGTATGTCATTTTTCAATAGCTTCTACCTTCGCTTTGTCGACCTCAATAACTTCTTTGGACACCTTGTGTCCCGAACAATTCCTCTTCCACCATCGGTGGCACTTCTCCCAATTTAAGACTAAGTCTTTCTCTATGCACCGGGACAAAACTTTATCAAGATTGTGTAAACAGATGGTCAAACGTCCCCGAACACGAGAGAAGTCATCCATAAAAATCTCCATCACCTTCTCCACTAAACCATCAAAGATAGCCAAAGCATACATCTTTGAAATGTAGCCGGTGCGTTACGAGAGACCAAATGGCATTCTTCGGTGGCGAAGGTGCACGAGGGGACAGTGAAGGTAGTCTTTTCTTGATCGATGGGGTCGATAGCTATCTCAAAGTATCTGAATAGCCATCCGAGAAAATAATAAAATTGCTTGCCACTAAGCCTCTCAAGGAGTGGTCAATGAATGGCAAGGGGAAGTGGTCTTTTAGAGTTACCTCATTTAGTCTTCTGTAGTCGATGCAAACTCTATACCCAGTGACTTGCCGTAGGGCAAACTCTTCCCCCTTTTCATTCTTCTCGATAGTAATCCCTCCTTTCTTTGGCACCACCTGAGTGGGGCTCACCCATTCACTATCGGCTATTGGGTAGATGATACCCATGTCAAGCAAATTGATGATTTCCTTCTTAACGACCTCCTGCATGTGAGGGTTTAGCCTTCTCTGAGGCTATCGCACTTTCTTCGATCCCTCAACAGTCCTGATCTTGTGCATACAGATATCAGGGCTTATCCTCTTGATATCTCCCACTTGCCAACCAAAGGCGAGGATATTATCTTGCAGTACTTTGATAAGCTTTTCTTCCCCCTTTGGTTCTAACTTAGATGAAATAATCAAAGGGAGCTTATCACCGTCCCTCAGAAAAATGTATTTCAAGTGTTGAGGCAAGGGTTTCAACACTAAATCTGACGGTGGCTCCTCCACACTTGGTCTTAATTTATCGCCCTTAAGCTCCAGGATCTCCAAGCTTATCATAAGGGCTCTGAAGCATCATGGCCTCCCGGCCAGACGGGGTTTCATCCCTTTTGCAAATCGGCCATGTCACCATGCCTCTTCCTCATTTTCTTTCTTACCATCTCACAGTAATCGAACTTTCCTTTTCCTCCTTCTCAATCTCTTCTAAAAATTTCTTCCACTCCTCATCACCCAAGTTGCAGATTGTTTATTGAATTCTTCCTCATCCCAACTGCCCATGAACACTCGTTCATCGTACTCATCAGTGAAATCGTCCTCAATAGCTAAACAAGTGTCACTTGGATCGTGCTTCAACTGCATTGCCCACATTGAACTTTACACTCTCATCCTCCAAATGTAGGGTTATCTACCCTTTGTAGGAATCTAGTAAGGCACGGGCGGTTGCAAGAAAAGGTCTTCCAGGATCAAGGGGTTTCTCATCATTGGTCATGTCCATGATTACCCAATCAGCTGGGTATATGAAGTTCTCAACCTTGACCAACACATCTTCTACAGTTCCCCTTGCATACTTCACACTTCTATCTGCAAGTTGAAGAGAAATAGGTCTAAGAGTAATAGATTGATCCAATCCAAGAGATTGGAAGATTGAAGTAGACATCAGATTGACTGATGCTCCCGAGTCGCATAAAACATTGTGGAAGTCCCTGTTCCCGATAGTACACGAAATCGTGAATTTACCAGGGTCAGGACACTTCACAGGAAGTTTAGTCTGGCCGATTGCGGAGCATTCTTCATTCAACACTATGTGCTCGAGCTCTTGAAGCTTCTTCTTCGAACTCACTGCGTCCTTTATAAACTTTGTATACTTTGGCATTCCTACCAAAAGATCAACTAATGGAATGTTTGCCTCAGTATTCTTGAGCAAATCGATAACCTTCTTATACTCCTTATCATTTGTGTGTGACTTGTTCTTGCTAGGTGGGTAAGGAGATCGGCAAAGTCCTCCTCGGTGAAGGTCTTCTTTGTTGTCTTATGATTGATTGCTTTGCCTCCCTATCTTTCCACCTCACATGCTTCCCGAACTCAACTTAGAATCCGACTTCTTTTAAAGATATTCTCAACTCTCATATTTCTTTCGAATTTCCTTTTCACTTGGCTCAACGGCCGTCCCCAAATCCTTCCGAGGAGAAAGAAGATCTTCCCTCCGCCCTCTCTGCTTGCGGGAGGGGCTATCGTTTCTGGTTGGCCCGACCGCCAACCGCTTTCCCACTCCTCGATTTACGACATTCAACTCATCTTGACCATAGTTCCATGGTGCGGCGGATCGGTGCAAGTATTACGGTCATTCGGACCACATTAACCCCTCGGGGTTCTTCTCCGATAAAACTCGGCATCGACCTTGAGGTCGACTTGCTTCTTTGCCCGAAATCTGTCCCATTTGCACCTCTAATTTCCTCACTTTATCTTGGTCAAAGTACTCAATCAGATTATGGCCCGAGTGTTGGCCGTGACTTGCTCACTCAACTTTTGTTCAAAGATCTGAAATGATTGATTCTGATTTTGATTTTGATTGACCGGTGGATTATTGTTCCATGCCGGTCGAGAGTTGGATTGAAAATTGCTCAGATTAGGCCTAGGGGCTGGCGATGCGGGGGATTTGCTACCCTAGAAGGAGTCACTCCGATAATTAAACCCTTGAGTGTTACGATTCGACCCAAAGGTCGATAATTTTGAGCCCGAATGCATTCACCTCCTCTAAATGCAGCAATAGATGACATTGATGGAATGTGTGCCCAATAGTATCACAATTTTGGCAGACAACGTTGTTTTGCACAGCTTTGACCTGAGAGATCGGGTCAAGCTGGCACTGATTACTGCGATGGCCTTGGCCATGGCAGTTGTCACATACAAGACTTTGAACATTCATTGCCGCCACTTGCTTCTGTAGTGCGGCTAACTGAGCCTTTAGAAGTGTGGTCTCATCTACCTCATACTTCCCTGGAGTCGAGCTCTTTTGACTGGATGTACCTTTATAGGTAGGGGCATAATTATACTTTGCAATATCTTCAAACAACGTCCATCCCTCTTGGTGTCTTTCTCGAAATGCACCTCCAGTGAACTATTCACCATTCCTTAGTCAATTCGGTCAAACCAATTTGTAGAAAGTGTTGACCAATCTTTGTTTATCCAACCCATGGTGGGGCACTTTCAAGAGAGACTTAAATCGTTTCCATGCATCGCAAAACGATTCCTCTCGATTTGCACAAAAGTGAATATCGATTCGGAAGATGAGCCGTCTTTGCGGTGGAAAGTACCGGCTTAGAAATTCTTTCTCCAACTCCTCCCACGAAGTAATGGAGTCGATTGGTAAATATTTATACCATTCTTTCGCTTCTCCCTTCAAAGTGAGAAGGGAAAAGTTTCATCCTCGTAGGCGTCCTCGGTGACCCTTTGATTAAAAGTAGTCTGCGATTCTAGAAATGAGTGAATGTGATCGTGGGGTCCTCGGTGGAGAAGCCATGGAATGTGGAACCTCTCACCAAGTTGATTAAAGAAGTTTTGAGTTCGAAATTATCGGCCGTGATTTCGGGGAATCACGATTGCGCAGGATTTACTTTCACGATGAAGCGGCATGGCATAGTCTCGCCAATGTCCTTTGATCTGCCATTTCCTCAACTTGGGCTTCTTCCTCAACGTATTCTTCGGGATCGTTTGCCTCGTCCGTCAATCCGTGAGTCGAGCCAAACGTCTATTCGGTCGAACGATGGTTAAGCTCTCAGCTCCGGGTTATATAAAAGTGGTCCTCCGTGAGTTCGAGTTTGCATAAACCACATTCGAACCAAATGTTCGGGTCAAAATATTTTTTTTTAATTAAGTATAATCCTTTAATTAGACTCAACAACTAAAAACTAAACTAAAACAGACTCGGAACAGGCTCGAAAAACGCAAATAAAACAGAACAGAATACTGTAAGACTATCACAGAATAGAAACAGAGAAAAGAAAAAAAATAAAACAACTCTCGGTCGACCGAACTGATTTTTTTTTTTTATTTTTATTTTTATTTTTATTTATGAAAGATTAGTACGCACCGGAATTAGCGACCGTCCAGAAATTACAGAGACTGAAAACGAAAACTTTCCGTGCCAAGTCCCCGGCAACGGCGCCAAAAACTTGTTTGCGGTTTTATGCAAAGCAGTGATAAAATATAATAAATAAAACCGATGTCAACCCCAAGTCGCGAAGGTTCGCAGCTATAGTGATGAAACCGGTCGTATCCGCGAGGACTTGTGCGAAAATAGTGTTTTTGCTTTCGATTTCTTTTGTAAGGTTGATGACTACGATCTTGGATTAAAAAACAATAAAACAAAGAGTTTGAAAATTGAAAATAAAAACTAGCACGTAACAATTATAATTAAACAACTAGAAGCACCGTTGATCCGCCACCCCACCGAA
Organism: Gentiana macrophylla; assembly: GCA_026214975.1. Taxonomy (NCBI): domain Eukaryota; kingdom Viridiplantae; phylum Streptophyta; class Magnoliopsida; order Gentianales; family Gentianaceae; genus Gentiana; species Gentiana macrophylla. Next base: position 36,682,009 of record CM047814.1, read on the forward strand.
ATTAACAAGAAAGACGCACATTCGTTTGCAAGCCTTGGATTATTATCTACTAAAAAGGCGTTTCCTCTCTCGACTTAACACCGTTAACTAGTCCACCTCTCGATGCAACTAACGAATTTACGGAACAAAGATATGGATATAAAATCCTAATCTAACAATAGTCTCCCTCAACTTTCGTTTGTTAGAAGAAATATTATCACTCCCCTTCACGGCAATCTATGAATTTACAACTATCGTATGTCTAAATTCAATCAGCATGCAACACAAGTATAGTCATACACATTGCACATAAACAATTCAAAACATGAAAGAAGAACAAGAAACTTACTAGAACGAATAAATGCAAAAATCCTTGTTTATTCCGGCGATGGTGGCTTCACATTGGTGGTTCTAGCCTCGGGCCTTTAGCCACTCATCTTCTTCAAAAACATCCTTATTTGCTGAATTGAAATTGAAAGAAAAATAAAAGAAAGACTATCTATGAATCTAATTTATTGCTAATTGATATACTAATTTTCCGATGTTTACGGATGTCTTTACTTACTTTCGAATGGATCTTTGCTTATATAAGAGGTTGTGGCCGACATAGGGAAGGATCTAGAAAACGCGCCGGATTAATTTCTGCAGCCTCGGTAGTCCGAACCGCTTGGCTCGGTCGACCGAATAGCAAGGCTCGGTTGACCGAGCCTCTTTTTGTATGCATTCACACTTCAGCTTCGTAAAACGTGTTCCCCACTCCACTCTTTCGCTCTGATCTGATTTATCCTTCAAATGCTGATCCGATTTTCTTCTTTATTTTGAAATCCTTGATTGAATGACATAAATCTTCTCAATAAATAATATCCCTTGCATTTCTTTATTTTTTTGCAAAATTATTGTTACACCAAGTCATCGAATAATAATAATAATAAAATGTGTAACAAAATAACATTTAATCCCAATATTTCCTCCTAATTAAATTATAAACCCTCAATGAACATTATATGAATTTATTGGTTAAAAACATGCTTTTCTCATTTATTTCCTTTAAAAACAAGGTAAATTGTTTAGTGATTAAACCCGAAAATATAGTAAAATATACCCTAAACAAATAGAGTGGCAAGAACGAAGCTTGATCACATTTATGAGCTTGACAAACATGGAGATCATGGTACATGAAAGAAGCTCATAAGACATCTTTTTGCAGTCCACCCATGTACAAATAAAATATACAAGGAGCCGAAACAATACTATTGGTGGCCTTTAATGAAGCTTGAAATCGCAGATTTCATTGTTAAAATGTGACACATGCCAAAGAGTTAAAGCCGAGCATTGGAAACAATAAATATAATTTGGATTAAAAATTTGGTTTTTTTACATATGTGGTGTCTTTGATAGATTCATCATTTAATAAATTGATGTGTAGTGCCTGAGGTGAATAACAATTTTTAACATAGCTGTGGTGCTTGTGTTATAAAAAATGTGGTGTCTTTAAAGACACTCATTTTAAAAGCATGAGAAACAGTTTCGGTTTTGTAAATTAAAAAATCGGATCAAACCGGACCATTTTTCCATTTTTAAAATTGAATGTCTTTTCATACAGTAAAATATTTTAGCACACATATTTTTTTTTCTTTCCAATTTGAACCTTCAAATTTTCGCTTTTATTTATTCTGACTCGATTCAGACAGAATGTTGAATTTTTTCTATCCAAATTTGGGTCAGAATGTATGAAATAGCATTTCTAACCGGTATTTAGTCTGAAAAACGGCTCCGTTTGTTTTGGGTGGAGTTTTTTTTGGAGTTTTTTTGAGAGTTTTTTTGGAATAAAGTAATTGAAGTAATGATTAGAAAGTTGATGGGGTAAAATAAAGTAGAATAATGATTGGTGTTGATTATGAAATGATTGGTGAAATAAAGTAGAATAATGAATAAAATAATGGTAAAAAATGTAATAAAGTTGATAAAGTGAAATGATGAGAGATGATTTAATATTTTTTATTTGTAGTTGAAGATTTGAGTGGTAGGAGAATTGTAAGAAATGATTGGTGATGTGATGTTAAAAAAACTCCCAAAAAAAACCATATTGCAAAACAAACACAAGCTTAATTTTAAATCGAAAAATTAAATCGAGGGGTTATTTGGGCTTTTATTTACTACTTCTTGTTCTCATTTACTACTTTGTACCACAAAATTTTACTTTTAGCACCACAAGATTATTTTGATTATTTTATACTTCTCACACTACACAATTAATAAAAAAAAAACTACTTTCACCACAACTTATCAAAAATTCAAACTAGTCCCCAATTATTCACCCCCTCATTTTTTTCCACCACCACCGTCCCACCACTTTCCTCCTTCCTCACCACCCCAACTCTCTCTCTCCGCCCCCTTCCCTCCTCCCCACCTGCAAAATCATCTCCACCTTCAAGCCTTCATCTTCTTCCTTGCTAAAAAATCATGAATTCAAACCTTAAACCCTATCTCCATCTCCACGGCCGCCATCTCTCCTCGACCTCCTCCGCCATCTCTCTCACCCACAACACCACCCAAAAACAAACATCAAACTGCATTTAAAAAAAAAAAAATCGGCTCCCCAACCTCATCTTCCTCTCTCCAAACATTTCAAATTGCATCAACCAATTGAAGAAATACAACTATGAAGAGACAAACCTTTTCTTCCCAAACCCTTTCCCCATTTTTTCCGATGACCTCCCCAAACCATTTTTCCGGCCCCAAATCATTTTTTTCATTTTTCCGATGACCTCCCCCAAATTCTGACCCCGTCTGCAAAGCAGTGGCCCGACGCTCCATCTCCACCCTCCTTTTAACCGCCCGGCTAAGGCTCCAATCGACACCATTTTTTTGGAAGCCCACTGCAAATCGACACGCCTCGTCCATGGATGAATGTGTGATGGTTGGGACTGGAGCAGATCTGTTGGGTGGCGGGGTGGTTTGGGTGGCGGATTTGTAGCTGGGTGAGGTGAGAAAAAACGCAGCAGAGGAGAGGGAAATGGTGGTAGCTATGCGTGGTTTGGGAGGCACGCCGGAAAACGGGGTTGCCGGAAAAATTGTGGGTGAAGGTGTGAAAAGCGTAGAAGAGGGAAGATGATATAGTTATTTAAGTTTAAAAAAGTTTAGGGACTAAAGTGTATTTTTTTCCTTTTCTTATTTTTGTGTGGTGTAATAAGTAAAATATGGATGTGTAGAAATAAAAAAAAAAATAATGGGTGAAAGTCGTAAATAGAAGGGTCCAAATAAAACCTCCCTAAATCAAAATAATCAAACACATTCTGATTTATGTGTTGAATCAATCAATAGCATGTGCGGTATGAAAAAGACGTGCGACGTGTTAGTTGTTGTAAGCCTAGAAAGCTTTCTGAGTTCGTCTTCACTCCCAATCCCAGTCAGCCACGTCACTCAATCGACAATTGAATCAACCGTGTCAACATTTTAGTCGACCAGGTCATTAGTGGGTCCCACATCAAATCAATTCATGCGAAATGCAGCCTAAAACCCAAAGCCTTCTTCTCCCTCTCGTATATATATAAATCTCTCTCGTTTTACGCAGTCTCACTAGTTTTTCTCGCTCCAAGCCGAAATGGATTCCAACACTATGAGACCTAATCTACAGTGTATTTTCATTGCTCTAGGCCTTCTCCTCGCTGTATCCTCCGCCGAAATCTTCTTCGAGGAGCGATTCGAAGGTGTGATTTCACCTTTGCTTTTTAATTTGTGTAATTGACTTATCGGATTGTACTCAACATTCTGCTTCATCGGAATTATGAAACTTTAATTTGAATTTTGATAAATGAGGTTATGTGTTCTTACTCTTAGGCAGATCACGGTTCCTCTTTATTATTCTTTATTTATATGTGTTAAGTCTCCGACTGATTTATTTTTGCATTGAAATGATTGCAGATTCATGTTGCTTTTTGTAGATCTATTTCTTTTGTTTATTCTCTTGTAGTTGAGGAATTTGCTATCAAATTCCTTTCTGATTGTTTGATTATGTGAATAACGAGTCAATCAGATACAATTGTCGAAGGTTGTCATTCAATTATCAGTGGTGTGCGCGTTTTTGGTCTAGAATTCGAATTATAGTGTGTGATCTGATTGAGGTTAGGCAGCATTGCGTAACGTTATAATGTGGATAACGGTGGTTAACGACTCCATACAGGATTTTACAGAGTGTTTTCTTTTATAGTCAAGTTGAAGTTGGAGTTGTGTTTTCATTCGGTCACGTGTCTTGTATCGGGTGAAATGGATGGTCAAGTTGAAGTTGGAGTTGAGGTTAAGCATCATTGCATAGCGTTATGACGTGGGTAAAGGTGGTAACAGGTATCTTGGATCGGGTGAAATGGGACAGTGACAAGATACTTCCATATAATCCCTTAGATCCGTATTGGGCCATATTTAAATCTTCAAAACTTCATACGCTTTTTTTTTGCTGGACACTCACTTTTTTTACTGGACATTCACTTTTAACTATTTGAATAGAATTCCTCAACTTTTCACCTTCCTTCTACACCAGGGTTCTAAATTGTATCCTGCTTCTGAGTTGTTATTTTCTTAGGAAGATTTTGTACAGATATTTTGGAGCCACCCCCTTTTGGGAGTAGGATAATGGGCAAAACCTTCAGAATCTGTTGTCTGTTGCTCCAAGATACATTTTTGTCCATCTTCCCTCGTATGTGTTTATTGTATATTGAAGAGCCCGTCTTTACTGTTTCTTCATCTGTTTGAAAGCGGAGGAATTGGGACGTAATTTTCAGGGGTGCTTGTTAAATGCTTAATACGGAAACTATAACTATTCTGTGGACACATGAAAAAATGCATGTGTAGTAAGAAAAAAATTGAGAACACCATATTCCTCTTGTTTCTGTATTTGTATTTTGCTCCATATGTTTCAACAAAAGTTGTTCTAATATTTTGAAACTTTTAGATGGATGGGAGAGTCGGTGGGTAAAATCTGACTGGAAAAAAAATGAGAACACTGCTGGAGAGTGGAATTTCACATCTGGTAAATGGCATGGGGATCCTAATGATAAAGGTAACAATTTTCTTTTATCCATTTATAGTGTGAGGTAACACACTTCTTGTAATTCATTGATCCATTTTGGAGTTTCTAATACTGGTAGAATGCAATGTGGTGTTGCAGGTATTCAAACCAGTGAGGATTACAGGTTTTATGCCATTTCAGCCCAGTTCCCTGAATTCAGTAACAAAGACAAAACCTTAGTTTTTCAATTCTCCGTGAAGCATGAACAGAAGCTTGACTGTGGTGGTGGATACATGAAGTTGCTCAGTGGTGATGTGGATCAAAAGACTTTTGGTGGCGACACGCCTTACAGGTTAACATATTGAAGTTCTCATATTTTTCTCTTTTCCCACTGAATTATATCTACTTCAATTACTGATTGGTGATGTTGTACTGCAGTATTATGTTTGGTCCTGATATTTGTGGCTACAGTACCAAGAAAGTTCATGCAATTCTCAACTACAACGAGACTAACAACTTGATAAAGAAAGACGTGCCGTGCGAAACTGACCAACTTACGCATGTATATACTTTTATTCTTCGCCCTGATGCTACTTACAGCATCCTTATTGATAATGCCGAGAAGCAGACTGGTAGCCTTTACTCTGATTGGGATCTTCTCCCACCTAAGAAAATTAAAGATCCAGAGGCCAAGAAGGTAGTTTTCTTTCCTGTTCTTTTCAATAACATTTTAGTGTTTTTTCTCTTCGGTTGGTTTGATATGTTTTCCAGACTTATTGACTTGATAAAAAAATTCACAACAGCCTGAAGATTGGGATGATAAGGAGTTCATTCCTGACCCTGAGGACAAGAAACCTGAGGTGGACCGTCTCCTGATTCTTCTCTCAATTTCCATATTGAATGTTTCCATTCCCTTCTGAATAAAAAAAAGGCTACTGCTCTTAATTCTCAATTTTTTGTTCTGTTAGGGTTATGATGACATCCCTAAGGAGGTAGCAGATCCTGATGCTAAGAAGGTTAATACGGAGAGTTGAACTTTTTCCATATACATACATATATATATCCTAGAAATTCATCTCTGGGTCTAACTATGAAATATTTCGTGTGTTTAGCCTGAAGACTGGGATGATGAAGAAGATGGTGAGTGGACAGCCCCAACGATTCCTAACCCTGAGTATAAGGGTCCATGGAAGCCCAAGGTTTGTTTACTTTAACATTCAATAAAATCCGGCTACATGAAATTCCCTTGGTGCCTTTGATATCACCGTCTTTTTTGTGTGCCAGAAAATAAAGAATCCCAACTACAGTGGAAAATGGAAGGCTCCTTTGATTGACAACCCAGGTTTGTTGTGTCCTTGTAGATATATGGTTAGATTCATGACCAACTAAGCTTTAGCTAATGATTATTATTTGTAAATACTGCAGATTTTAAAGATGACCCTGATCTGTATGTGTACCCACGCTTGAAGTATGTAGGGATTGAATTGTGGCAGGTAAACGTTTTTCACATTGTTGATTTTCTGGATTAATTATGTGCAGCTGATGTCCCTGTTTATTATGTTCTTAAGGTGAAATCTGGGACCCTCTTTGACAACATATTAGTCTCTGATGATCCTGAGTATGCAAAGAAGCTTGCCGAGGAAACATGGGGAAAACACAAAGATGTATTTTACCTTTTGCTAGACAACTGTGTGAATTTTTAAAGCAGAATAACATTTTCGATTCAAAAGAAAGACTCGTGACTGATGAGACTGCTCGTCTTGTAGGTTGAAAAGGCTGCGTTTGAAGAGGCAGAGAAGAAGAAAGAGGAGGAGGTATTATACTACTGTCCTCCTAGCATGGCTCAAATTTCTGCCAAAGTTATTTATTCTTTCTGTTATACACGATGGGATATATGATTGCCATGTACAAAATTGTCCTTTTTTGCAAACGACACACATCCACGATCCTGTGGCTTAAACTTCTTCCTAACTACGAATCGCCCCTATACGATGATATGTTCTCTTTGGAACCTTGTTTTTGGGTTGCTGCCATTATTATTCATTATTCTTGCAATCAAGTTAAGCGTCTTTAATTATATTTTTCTTTGCCTTTGTTCAGGAGTCGAAAAATGATCCAGCTGATTCAGATGTAAGCCCCTGGACCTCCACTGTTACATTTCTATAACAAGCTGATACAATCTCTCTCTTTATCTATATATAGTCCGTGAATTGTAACTCGATGTTTAAATGGGTAAAACACATTTCATCAGGCTGAAGATGACGAGGAGGATGCTGACGAGACAGAGGCGGATGATGCTGAAGGCACCAAGACAGAAGCTGATGATGTGAAAGTAAGTATAATTTCATATGTTAGTATCCAAATTGATGAATTGTATTTCAAGTAAATGAGTATTTTTTAACTTTGTGTACAACTTTTTCATTCTATTCAGGATGAGCTGTGAGGAGCTTACTAGTCCCCCAAGCCTTGGTTGTCTTCATCACCGATATGCCTTTGTGGGCGGCAGGCAATTGAGTTGGAATTTTTTCTTTCTTTTATCCACCTACTAACAGTAGGTTCACTCGGTAGGAAAAACGCAACACAGGTTGTGAAAACGGCATGCTATGATATCATAGGACTTGACTTGAGGAGAAACTTGCCTGTGTTAACTAAAGATGTATGAGTAGACGACCCCAAATCGACCAAGTTAATCTGGTAGTATTATATCGTGTACTACGGCGTCCGTTTCTCTTTCTGCAATAATATGACATCCATGCCAAAAGTCCTGTTGAACAAAAGTTCATTTACCCTTCAAAAAAACAAAAGTTCATTTAAGTGAGCGCATGTGGTAATAGCAAACACATTACATCTGAAAATGTATAAAGAAAAAAAAAAATTAAACAGCAGCCATATTTTGCACATCTCAGTGCACAAAGACTTTCCATTACACGTGAGATACTAAATGTACGCACCAACAAAGAATTTCTCCAACACATCTGGAATAATGAAGTCAAACTCAGAAGAGTGTGTCGTTGGAAATATGCTCAATATAGACATTTTGCTCACATACAATACAAGAGATTAAAAGTCACCCTGCCTACACGGTTACTCTACGCTGCACGACACGGACATCTTGTACGGGTAATTCCAAAATTTAATGGCGACACGCGCGGTAAGCACGTTATATATATATCTAAAGCAAACACACGTGCGATTCTGCACGTGTTAGTTAAATTGATATATTTAAATAAAATTTAATAACGTAATTTGACGTTATACATTGTTATGTACGTACTGTATTTAACTTATAAAATAATAATATAGTGCATAATGATAATCTTGTATGAATTAATTGTTTCAATTGTAAATTCAATTGTGGAATAAACATTAATACAAACATAATCTAAACATAAACATAACATTATAAACACGTCACAACATAATATAAACAAGTTTGAAGTATAAAAAATGGATCTTGAAAAATTCTCTGGATATGTACAGTGTTGGAATCAAAGGTAGTTGAAAACCTCCCACCAATCGTTCTTTGTAAACGGTCATAAAATATTCAGAAGGTTTATTGGCCTTTCCATCATATGACGGGAGGCAAGGATTGAAGATTTCCAGGTCGATATCATAAGTCCGGCAAATCTCCTCCATGGCAACGTCAGTAAGGGCGGATCGAATTTCCTCCACACCAGGAAGTAATACCACAGCCTTAGACGAGTTTGTACCTTTCTTTTGAGCGCGTTGAGGACTTTTAGATTGACCCAAAACTTCTGTAATTGAGGTACCTTGATCTTCAATAGAAGACATTGAGATTTCAAGAAGGATTTGATTTTAGAAGAAGAAATATGAATGACTTTTTTGATAATCCGCGTACTCTTGAAAAACAAAGGACTTTGATTATAATGGAAAAGCGAAGAAAGATTCAGATCGAATGAGTTCTTATTTTATAATGGTGAAATTAGAAAGATGTCTCGATTACAAGATTTAATGGTAAGTACATATCCCAAGGTGCAGGTGAATCGGGATATCAAAATTTGATAACGGAGATTTGAATTTCAATGAGATTTTACACATGCTTGAGAAGACTGGTGTTGTTTCTAGGCCAAGATTACATAAAGCCTTTGACAGAGTGGAGTGGAATTACATAGATTAGGTGCTAGTCAAAATGAACTACCTCTTGTTCTTTGTTAAGCTTATTATGAGACGTGTTACTACGACTTCCTTTCATGTTCTTGTTAATGGCCAACCTTCACTTAGGTTCTTACCATCTGAAGGTATCAGGCAGGGACCTTTTGTCCTATTTCTTATTTATTATTTGTTCTGAAAGTTTATCTGCACTGATCAAACACTATATTCTCACTGAATCACTCACTCCCTTCAGATTTGGCAAAGATGGTCCATGTTTGTCTCATTTACTCTTTGCTGATGACAGTATTTTGTTTGTCAATGATGATCTCGCAAATGCTATCACAATTACTAACATTTGAGTAGCTAAGAGCAGCTTTCTGGCCAAAAAGTAAATCTCTCCAAATCAAATATCTACTTCAACAAGAATCTGGAGGAAAATATCAAAGGCTCTATTATTCAGGGTTTGGGATTCCAATGGGAAATACTCAAGGAAAGTACTTGGGCCTTCCTTTTGTGATAGGTAAATCTAGATATGATGGCTCATGTCTTTAAATACTCTAAAGACAAGATCTGGAAGAAGCTAAATGGATGGAGATTTATGTATTTATCCAATACAGGAAGGGAAGTCCTTATCAAGGTTGTTCTTCAGGCTATTCCAGTCTATGTTATGCAATGTTTTTTATTGCCTAAGAAATTGCTTAATGTGATCGTGGCGATGATGATAAAATTTTGGTGGGTGAAGACCTCAGGGGAAGGCTTAGTTGTCTGGCTTTCTTGGGACAAACTCTATAAACCTAAGACACAAAGAGGCCTAGGATTTAAAGATTTGGGTCTGTTCAACCAGGCCTTGCTAGCTGGACAAACAATGCTGGAGGCTAATCTACAACCCTCATTCTCTGGTGATTCAGATTCTTAGGTTCAAATATTACAGGAGAACATCTTTTATTATGGCTAAACTTGGGTCTAAACCCTTTTACTTATAGAGAATTTTGCTAGCTGGTGGGGATCTTCTTTCTAAAGGCATTAGATGGTGTGTTGGAGATGGAAAATCCATCAATATTCGGAACCCACCCTGGGTTCCTTTGGAACCAAGCTTTAAAATCTCTACTTTTGAACCTTGTGGACCTTTACAAACAGTGGACCAGATCATTGATCAAGGGAGTTAGAACATTCAGCTAATTGAATAGACTTTTCTCCCTCATGAAGTTGATGCAATAATGAGTATTTCTATGAGTCAGCAATTCAACATAGATAGGAAAATTTGGCATTATTCTAACAGGGGAAGTTTGCATCTGGGTTCACATACAGTTGTTCTCCAATGCATTTATATCCTGAACTTTCCTTTTTCTTCTAGCTTTCACAACACTTTTGATATTCTTCCATCGTTCATTCATGGTCATTTTGGAATATTTTGTTCTTTTAAATTCTAGTTTGTGTAGCGTTAATAAATAAAAACCCATTATGATACATCCATTAAACTATAATAATACCACCAATTTTTCATTGAATAAATAATAACATACAATAATTTCATGTAGTTCATCACCCTTACTTTGAATGTATTGTGTGTTGTTCACCATATTATTGTTGTCTCTTTTTAGGCATGGTTTGCAAATGTGTGCGATAAAAAGTCTCTCTTTGATGATCGGTCCAAACTGGATTGTCTGCAATTATGTGTAGAAAATTAGAAATTGTGTTTGTATGATGTACGCAATAATGTGTAGTAAAAAGTCTCTTTTTGATGATCGATCCAAACTGGTTTGTCTGCAATTATGCTTTGTATGATATCCACAATTTTATGTTGTAGAACGTTTCTTTTTGATGATCTATCCAAGCTAGTTTGATTCCAATTTTGTGTACAAAATTGAAATTTGCGTTTGTACGATGTCAACTTTTAAAGAGGAAGTTTTGTTATGATTCATATGTTTCCGTAGATGCCGGCGAGACTTTAGTCAAGTGGTCAAAGTTGAGGCCCGACGATCAAGTGGTTATTGGTTCGAGCCTTATTCAAGGCATGTATGTGTTATATTATGTTTCCGTCAAAAAAAATATGTAGATGCTTAGAATGTAGAAATTATTTGTATCGTATTTTGTTCGTAGATGCTTCGGAAGATGCTTATTCAACAATGATTAGAGATAAAAAAAAAATAGTTTTTTGTCCAAAAGGACTAATTTATGACTTAATAGGGTTTCCAGTACACACTTATTTTATAAGGACAAACAATAACTTATTTGACTAAATTACCCTTTTTTTTTTCCTTTCCACTTTCAATGACTTATAGGCATCAGCTTTGCTATCCTTAAATTTGGCAGCCTCCGTCCACCATTGTGTAAAAAACGTCAAACAGAAGCAGGGAGGATCCAGAAAAGGTTGCAGGAATGAAGAAAATAGAAGGTAAAAAAATTCCTTTCTGCGCATTTTATTCAGGTTCATTGCTTTTCAAAATCTTGAATCATCTTTTCAGCATTGATCGTTGCTTTCTAGCATCCTCTTTAGGGAAATTTTTGTCTTCACTTCCCTCTCCGGCAACCATGGCTGCCGCCCCCTCCTCCTCTAGTGTAGCCTCTGCCGCGAGGAGCCGGAGCGATCGAAGAAGGCAATCTTTATTCTTTGAGGAGCCGACCTTCCATGGTTAATGTTACTCTGTCTTTGGATCGATGTGGATGTGGATGAATATTCTTATCATGCGGAGGAGGAGTGGTGAACTTCAATGGTTTGCGGATTTGCGCAGATTTTTTTTTTTTTTTTTTTTTTTTTTTTTTTTGAGAATTTGGGATTTGGGATTCACTACCTGAAACGGTAAATGTTACTATGTGCCGATCAATGTTACGGTATGATGTGGATGAATGATCTTTTGCTTGTTTAGTCTGATCGTGTGCAAAGGTTACTTGATGACTCATGAATTTATGAATGTTCTTGCATCTGGATGAATGTTACTTGATGATTCATTAATGTTACTTGATGATTCATGAATGTTATTGCATCTGGATGAATGTTAGTGTGAATGTTACTTGATGATTCATGAATGTTCTTGCATCTGGATGAGTTACTCGATGATTCATGAATGTTCTTGCATCTGGATGAATGTTACTGTGAATGTTACTTGATGATTCATGAATATTGTTGCATCTGGATGAATGTTACTGTGAATGGGTATTTTTGTCCAAAAGATTTGTTTTTGTCCTTTATAATCTTTGAAAATAGAAAATGTCCTTCCAGACCCATTTCTGTTAATTTTTGTCCTTATGGCCCCTCACCCCAAAAAAAAAAACAAACAAACAATTAAACAATAATTATTCCGTATATGCCTTGAATGCTTCTTCACAATATAGATAAATGCTTGCTTCGGATACTTCTTCACAAAATAAATATTACTTTAATTGATTTCTCAATTGGTATGGATAAATGCTTGCTTATCAGTGTTTTTTTAAAAATAAATTGAACAATAGTTATTGTGTTTATTCACAATAATAATAACAAGGGGGTTCTATTGGCAATCTCATTTTTACTATTGACATCCTATTACTCTCGGCACCACAAAAAATTACTTCGACACCACGAATTTTTTTAATGAACGCAACGTCAGTGTCAGTGTCACTGACGTTGGTTTTCAATAACAACAACAATGCCACTGACGTTGTTGTTTAAAACGAAAGTCAGTGGCATCGACGTTTAAGTTATAAAAATGTAACAACTTAGAAATATCAGTCCACTGACATTGATATCGAAAAGGAACGTCGGTGACACTGCCGTTCCTAGTGTGGTGCCGGAAGTCATTAGGAACTCGGGTATGCATTTGTTAAACTTGCAGAATCTTGTGTGTTAATTGGCACCATTATTTATGTTCTTGCACCATAGTTGGTCGTAGACCGTTTTTGTGACACTCATTCTGAATTAAATGTATCTTACGAGTCTCCGTGGGATTCGACCTTGACTCTCTAGTACTCTGCTACGATAGACCTAGTCCTACTGCTAGTAGTTGTGCATTGCACGCGGATCGTGAAGTGTAAAGAAATTCCACCAAGAGGACCTCACCTTTAAGGTGTAGGCATAAGACTCCGATCCCAAAGCTTTATTTAAATAGGTTTCACTTATTCCTAGGTGACATGGTTTGGTTTAGTGACTTCAACATTAAGGGTTTCATTACTTAATGGAATAACTTAAGAGGGTCTACACTTAAAAGATCTAACTGCAATATTCTCATCTTACGTTTCTAACACAACTAGACCACTTCTTAAGAGTTTAAGTCATATGCACCGGTGTTGCCTGCTCTCGATACCAACTGTGATGCCCCTGTCCCGGATACCGTGTCCTTATCCGGAAAAGAACACTTGACACGCATATAATTAAAATTTAATCTAATTATATGCGTAAGCCTTACGTATTCAAACATCAGACAACAAGGCGGAATACAAAACGACAGACTTGGGCAACTAAAACAACTAATAAACAATCAAAAGCAACATCTTGCATCTATTACATCATCAAAGACTTTATTAAAACCGTCAAATACAATTAACCCATAATTATTGATGTCCGTAAAGTCAACTCACCGATTTCTATCATTACAGAGTTTTATAGAATCTATACCAAATTACAACGGAAAATAAAGAACAGTAGACTTCATCTGCATCATCCCGGGTCACTCCTTAGTGGCCTCGAAAACAACTTACAAATACACCACCTTCTCGGGTGGGGACAAGAAAGAAGAGGGGTAAGTACATATGTACTTAGTAAGGGGTAGAAGAAATGTCTACATAAATAACACCACACACACACACACACACACACACACACACACACACACACACATATATATATATATATATATATATATATATATATATATATATATATATATATATATATATATATATTTCTACACTTGGTACCATATAGGTTGTAATAGTAGAGCTCGCTCACCTCTACTAGTTCCGTAGTATATCTTCACACAATTAATGTTTGTTACATCAATACCAAAGGACACTTTGTGCATGGTGAGAATGCACCACAACATGGTTTGCACCTCCCACAACATGAGAGATGTAAGTGTCCCATGCTTCGATATAAAAACGTGTCTCACCAATGATATTGACGTTTTAGCTTTTAGACATCCACATATGTATTTACGAGTTTAGATCTAACCACTTGATTCATTCACATAAAAGCCTTCCAGTCCTAGACATCTAGTTACACTACTTAGCACGTTGTAATGGGATCAATGACTACTAAGTCAATGTCCCACAAGGCCTAAACAACGCCTTCCGGTGCTCCCGCCTTCTCCGCGTAGAGGGTCTCAGTTGTGGTGCTGAGCCAAGTGATGACGCTCTAAATGGTACCAATAATTATACCTATATTCACCCCGAATTCTGCTCAAGAGAGACATATAGGCTCGTTATTGCTTAGAATATGTGTTAAATGCTATGTGAGTGTTTCCAGGATCGTAATTCTACATCTATATTATTTTCCCGATGTTTTGGTACTGTTTTGTCTCGTTTTGCGTGTTTTATAGGATGTACCAAATCTGGAGCATTGAAGAACGGGTCTGGACCAAAAGAATGCATTAGGCTGAGTGATTGAAGCCCAAGAAGAAGCCTGCTGAAGAAAAAGAAGAATAGAAGGCCCGGTAACCCGAGGGTGAGGCCCGGTAAACCGGTGACTTATTCAACACGAAATTTATTCTGCCGTATTTTCTAAGTCGGTTAGGGTTTTAGAGAGTCTTAAGTCGGTCATTGTATCTATATAAGGCCGCATTTATAGATTATTGTATAGAATTTCATATCTTATCAAATACATTATCCAATTATTATGAAATAAAGTTTTCTTGAGCTTTGAAGAGTTGTTTTTGGTTTCCTCCCTTCTTCCATTATCTCTAGCTTGAGTAGATCGAGCTAGATCTCCATTGTTGAAGGTATGAAGCTTTGAACGTTCCTTTATGGTCTTCAATATGGTAGATCTGTTCGTATTTATGTGTTTTAGTTAATCTGCATGTTTAACAACCCCATAATTTACTTATTTTAATCGTACTGAGCAATGTAGATCTAGAAATTAGGAAAAGCCGCCCCCGGTAAACCAGCGGTCTATACCGTTTACCGAGGCATATTTTAGAAAACCTAAACTGGGATTCACTACAGCTACGTTGATCGGCATCAATAACTAAAACGAGTAATAGGTCTGGCCAATCTAGTATTCGTAATTCGTAAATTAACATGAAGGACCACAAGTGAAGTGTTAATTAGGACATAGTCTTGATGGACCCTAGGAACGTGCTGGTCAATGTCGACAGCTGTCTAGAGGGTTAGCGGTATGAGGTAACGCTCAATATCGGCAGTTCTAGTTCTTTATGCATATGGGCTATTACGGACCAATTAAGGAGGATAGCTTGCGTATAGATTGTCTACTGCCATTGTTGGAGTAGATAGGAGTAGGAATTGCACCCGTAGCTGATAAATATGATAATAATCATTAAAAGATAGCGATTAATCTAAGGAAATTATGTGGGGAAGTAAACATAATGATTAACTAATCCAAGTTAGTAGATCGGTGAGGAGAGGGAGAGAATACCATGTTTGTTTTCTTTCATGTTATTGTTGGTCAATGACCGTCTATATGTTGCTTCTTAATTAGGTTGGAATCGTTTATACTTATAAGTTGCATTGTCTCTGTGGGATCGACCTTGACTCGCATTTAGTATACTACGGTGTACCTAGTATTCTTGCTAGTAATATCGACGTTAGTGACTTTCACGCGATCAAGATTTTTGGCGCCGTTGCCGGGGACAATTGCCAATTTTAAATATAAACGTTTTAATTCTAATTAAGAAGTCGTTTTTATTTTATTTTATTTTATTTTGAGTCTTGAGTCATTCTGTATCAAACCTGCACATGTTAAACTGCCAGAAAGAGAAAATTCAGGGCCGGTTTCCCGAAGGTCACCTCCGAGTTACCAAGGCCTGGAAAATCAATTTCTGGACAGTTCCTGTTATTCTGTGTTATTCCCAGTTGATTTTAGTTAGTAGGTCCGCAACAGTTGGGATCACACCCAGCTGAAGCGGAAGTTGCTAACCTTTTCTTTGTTTTATTTTGTCTTTTTGCAGGAAGATCAGAACACTTCAAAAATTCGATCGATTCAGAGTTGACAAAGCACACACAAGTCAAACAATATGCCTAGAACAATCTTGAACATCACACCAATTTCCATGTATCTTGGAACTGAAGCATGAAAGCATTATGAGACTATAAAGCAACGGTTGGAAAAAGAGGAGAAAGCAATCAAGCAAGAGCCTGAAGATGACCTAAAGGAGTATAGCACGTATCGTCCGGGTGAGTTTCCTTGTGAATTAATTGATATATCATCTTTGGATTATGATTCTGATGATCCTGAAGAGGATCCTGACACGATGTTTTCTGAGCTTGAGGATTACCTAGACTCAGACACCATGGTGAAGTTAGGAGACCCTGGCACGTTCAGACTCCCAGTTTCTGTTAATGGAATATCCGTAGGATTAGGTCTCTGCGACTCTGGATAGAGTTGCAATATTCTACCTTTTTCCCTCTGTCAGAAGATCAAGCTTCCGGTCGTAATGAATCAAACCAGGTCCATGACCTTCGTAGATAGAACCCGTAGATGTGCTCTTTGGTCCGCTAGGAAGTGTACAATTAAGACAGGAGGGTTCACGTATCCTATTGACTTCACGGTCATAGATGTACCCGAGGACCCTAGTGCCCCAGTTCTCTTAGGAAGACCTTTCTTAGCGACGAGTAGGGCGGTTATGGATTTTGATAAGGGGGAGATCACTCTAAGGATAAATAATGACGCTGTATCTTTTAAGATCTTAGAACCCCTAGGAAACCGACCGTAGAATTGTAAGATGACGTATGCTTCATGAAAGGTGGAGATCTTGGAAATCGAACGGCATAAACATAGAGAGGTTTCATAGAAACCATTGAGCAAGATTTTATGAGATTGATGCTGAGAGAAAGAGAAGAAAAGGACCACGACAAGATGCTCATGGAAGCTAGTCCTTCCGTGTTGCATAGTGAATGAATCGAGTTAAAAGTGGAAAATGTGGAGTCCTTGGGTTTATAGTCTAAGTCTCGACGCAGAGGCAGACCTAGCACACAAGCTAAGAGGGAAAGGCGTGCTAGGAAGAGAGCTTAAAAATGTTTTTTAAAAGTGCAAACATCTGGAGCGAAAGTTTGGCGAGTTAAAGCTCCAACCCTTGATTGATCAGGGATCTGAAGAAAGTCGAGCTGGCGACTATAAACTCGGAACTATCTCTTCAACCCCTTAGTTAGTTTAGGATTGAATAAAAGTAGCCAGATGAAGGGGCCGAGCTTTTTTTCATCCTACCACAAACTTAGGCTTGAAACCGAATGGTTGTGGAAAGGTTTTTTTTACCTCGTTGCGGATTCTAGTGAAGTAGGTTAGGTTTTGAGTCGGAAATGACAATTGAAGAATAAAAGGGTAGTCAATTTGAGGTCAGAATTGAGCAGAAAGGTTGAGTAAGAAGTGCAGCAAGGGCAGATCAAAAATCTGGGGAAAAGATACCCCCGGTATCTCGAGGGTAACCTCCGGATTACCGAGGCTTGATTTTCAGATTTCTGAACATCAGTTCACAAAGCTGAATTTTTAGAGACACGTGGAGGACACACGTTGCACCAGATACGGTCAGTCAGCAGAAACCGAACCATTTCCCCTCTTTTCAATTTTTTCATCCTTTCCCACACTCCACCATAACTCCACCTCAATCCTATCAATCACCTCCTCAAATCCCTCACCCTAATAACTTCTCTACCCATTATCCTACTAACCCATCCACATTCATTCCATTCTTCCTATTTAAACCACCCCTTCATCACCAATATCATCATTCCTATCATTTTCATCTTTTTCATTCACCAAACTTCTCCTATTTATTCATTCTTCATATATTTCGGCCACCATCACCACCATATCACCACCAAATCACCACCATAACCAAACCAATTTCCTTCCAATTTTCCAAACCCTAAACACTCATTTTCCAACCCTGCTGCTGTCCTGTAGTACTGTTGCTACGGTGAAGTGCTAAAATTCTTCATCTGTTATCATCAGAGGCACAGTCTTAAAAGAAAATCAGAAAAATTCAGGCCGGTAAACCGTACCCTACCTCCGGTTTACCGAGGGTTGTTTTCCACAAAAGATTCTCAGATCGTGTTACGTACTCATTCAGAATGGGTCATAAGCGTCAATGGTCAGCTGTTCGTCCAAGTGGTTACCAGACTGTATATGGAGATGCCAATCCATTGATAGATGGGGTTGCGCAGTTCCATTCTTTACCTATTTACGAGTCGTTACGAGGCCATTGGAACGCAAGGCCAGTGGCTCGAGAACCAGGGGTAGATTTGAATGACTGCGGGTCGATACTGCCGGAGGCCCTACAAGCACAAGATTTATTGGACATGGCTGAGGCACCGGCAAGGTTCAACGCCACGGTGGTAAGGGAATTCTATGCATACGTTTCGTATAACCCCGGAGCCACATTTGCTATGGTTCGCGGTATCAAGGTTGATTTCTCTATCGAGCGGATCAGCGCTCATTTTGGGGTTAGAAATCCACCGGTGGGCCCGGATGAGTACACATCCTCGAGCAACATTGCCGATCTCGAGAGGATGGGTATGGTTGTTGATTTCTTAGGGGTGCAATGGAAGCGTAATCCTGCTGGTGCCCCCACCATCTTCCTAGAGAACGAGTTATCCTGGGACCGGAAGATGGTCAATAGATTCGTCTGTGCATGCCTTCTTCCGACGAAGCACACGGTCTCTGTCACCACTTCGAGGGCAGAGTTAATGTTCTACCTAGAGACGGGTGCCCCAATCAACATCGGTCTACTGATGCATAGCCGTATCCACGAGCTCGGCGCGCTTCGCTTACGGCGCGGTGCAACCTTACGGGGCGATGATTGATATGTTTGCCCTGAGGGGCGAGGTGAAGATGCTCGTTAGTGATGATTGGGAAGATCCTGAGCCGCAGCTCAGTTCACAGTCAGTCTCGAGAGTTCAGAGACGGGTTAGAGCAGAGAGAGAGCGTACTCCCGTTCTTGGAGCACCGAGAACTCAGAGAGCCTTGCTTGAGGAGCACTCGCGAGAGATTGCGAGTTTGCATTGCAAGATGGATCAGATTATTGACTTTCTAGGAGTTCCGCCACCTAACCCGCCACCTGGGACTGCCCCTCGTCATAGAGCATCCTCTTCCACCGCCGCTGCCTCAAGTTCTGCACCATCTCCCGGTTTTGAGCCTAGAGACGACTGGGAGGGTGATTCTGATGAGGACTAGCTTTTATTTCTTTCTATTGTTGTTTTCCATTTTCTTGTTTTTATTTTATTTTTCTTTTCCTACTTAGTTGATGTAGCAGAATAACATTTCTATAATAATTTTGTCGGCTTAATTTGTTTTGGAGTTATATTATTTTCTCTTTTACTGCCGCACTTTTATTATATAGTTTCTTGTCACCACTATTCTTCTTGGTTTTCTTGAGTTACTTAGCACAGATTCTTCATGGACTACTTACATGCGCCCGATGATTTATACGATGATCCGATTCTTCTTTGGTTCCGCCCTTAACCGAAGCTAAGTTCCTTTTCATTTTTCATTTCTCATCTTACACATTGGGGACAATGTTTCGATTAAGTGGGGGGTAGAGGAACGTCACTTAGCTTTTTAGCATTATATTCCATGAATTGCGTGATTGTCTTGATTTTCTTTGATGCATGATTCACCAATTAGACTTTGATTCCTTTCGACAGAATTTCGAAAAAAATTATGATATCTTTGATCTTTTCGAGTTAATTGACTTCATCTTTGTTTTACTTTGTACGAGTAAGAGAGAGTGCCCACTTCTGAAGTAGTGGCGTATTAAGCGCATATTCTGTTATGAGCCACCATTTTAAGCACGTATAACTCACTTCCCTTGGTGTGTAGTCGATAGCATATTGATTTGACTAGAGTTGACCCTGGCTTTATCACGAATCATGTTCTACCAACGCTTAGAAAGGCAAAGGAATTTTGGATTCGGTAGTTTATCATGAGTGGGCCGTGAGGATAGTTAAATTAATGAGAGTTCACCTGCCAAGAAAGAGAAGTGCATTGAAATATATACATTTATATTCTCTTTGGAAATATCTTAGTCGATGGAGTGTAAAACGCACAACTTTTGCATAGACCGATAAACGTGAGCCTAAGAGTAATTTATGCTCGATTCTCGATCCGCCTTGCCAGCTTAATTAATTGACAAATGCACGTTTGAGACTGGTTAGTTCAACTACGGGTTGATGTAATGTGAGATTGTCTGCATTTCTAAACGGTTGTGAAAGTTATTGCACACACACATTGGCTCATGACGTGAATAGTGTTTAATATGTTACTGATGGATATGAGAGGCATGATTTTGATCTTGACTTAGTGAAGCATAGTTGTTTTTAATTAACATATGTATTATCAGAGTGTTGTGTTCTTTTTGCCTTTTTGCTCGGGACGATCAAAAGCTAAGTGGGTGGTAGTTGATGACGCTCTAAATGGTACCAATAATTATACCTATATTCACCCCGAATTCTGCTCAAGAGAGGATAGATAGGCTCGCTATTGCTTAGAATATGTGTTAAATGCTATGTGAGTGTTTCCAGGATCGTAATTCTGCATCTATGTTATTTTTCCGATGTTTTGAGTCTTTGTTTTGTCTCGTTTTGCGTGTTTTATAGGATATACCAAATCGGAGTATTGGAGAATGGGCCTGGACCAAAAGAATGCATTAAATTTGAGTGATTGAAGCCAAGAAGAAGCCTGCTGAAGAAAAAGAAGAATAGAAGGCCTGGTAACCCGAGGGTTAGGCCCGGTAAACCGATGACTAATTCAACACGAAATTTATTCTGCTGCATTGTCTAAGTCGGTTAGGGTTTTAGAGAGTCTTAAGTCGGTCATTGTATCTATATAAGGCCGCGTTTACAGATTATTGTATAGAATTTCATATCTTATCAAATACATTATACAATTATTATGAAATAAAGTTTTCTTGAGCTTTGAAGAGTTGTTTTTGGTTTCCTCCCTTCTTCCATCATCTTTAGCTTAAGTAGATCGAGCTAGATGTCCATTGTTGAAGGTATGAAGCTTTGAACGTTCCTTTATTGTCTTCAATATGGTAGATCTGTTCGTATTTTGATGACGTAGATCAAGTAATAAAATACTTGACCACCATAAACCAATACTAGCAAGAGGACTAGGCCCATCGTAGTATAGCTATAGTGAATCAAGGTCGATCCCACAGGGAACCAATTGTGGATCATCTTATATACAAACAATTAATTAAACATGTCAAGGACATAAAGGCGGTCTACGACCAACATAAGACAAGAAAAGTAAAGACACGACTCGACACAACGTAATTAACCTCCCCAATTATAGTCTTTATCGTTTGGACCTAGATAATTTATATAACAAACTCGAACTTACTAATCACAATCCGTTTGTATCTATCTTAGATTGGCTACGGAGTCATCCTCTTAAACTTGACTTAGCACCGGTTAGGTTGCTAGATCACTGTGCTACATTACGTGACTTCACCTTTTGGGTATCCATCTCATATAACTTGCACGCTTATGACACTAAGGATGCCGATATTAATCGTACACCTCGTCTCTAGGCAACATTCCTATGGTTAGGCGTACTTCTAAACGATCGCATCGATCTTTGTCCTATTAACAATTACACGCACGGTCTCATGTTAATCTACGATTTACGATATAACTAGGTGAGCTCAATTCCCAAATACAAAACCTACCTAGATCTCATTTGAAAGTCCCGGAAGATCATTCATGAGCCAACCTAGGAGCCCTATATTGGTATTTCCTAATCATACGCTAATTAAAACAGACGAGCAACGTGGCCGTAGCCATACCTACTTGAGATGATAAATTCTATTAAGTTAAACCTACCATAAAGGCGTGGCGGACTAACTAACGAGACAAATAGGGGCTCGGTCGATCGAAAGATAGACACTCGGGTCGATCGAATGATTCCATTCGGTCACCCAAACGATTTCATCCCAGTTACATCCTAGAATATATTTACGAGCGTTTCATCATACATAATGATTAAACAATAACTCGTAAAGAAATCATATAAACTACTTAGATACACATTAATTAAACCAAGCGATTCATGAATAGACGTTAAACATATGGCGTAGGTTATGGGATCCTCATAGACAAGGCTTCGCCACATCCACTAACGTCATAGCCTAGATCTACATCATCTAGCTATGAATTAACTAACTCAAACGATAAAACATAATTGGAAGGGATTAATTACTTAAAATAAAAGAAACATAAAATAAAGGCTTACATAATTGCAGCCTTTAAATTGCTGGAAACCTTCACATCATTCTACATTGTATCAAAGTTGTATTATGAATTGTGAAATTGAAGAAAGAATGAAGGGATGCTTTACAAATTTCGTATCATGCTGCTTATATAGAGGCTTTTGCCGACTTAGGGTGGTTCTAGAAGATAAACACGAGTAAAGCCGAAAACCGACCCAAACCTAAGGCTCGGTCAACCGAGAGCTGACACTCGGTCGACCGAAGCTATAGGCTCGGTCGACCGAACCTAACATTTGCACACGTTAATCGTTTTTCTCGTCTATCTTGCTCCCCACTCCACGCTTGCGTGTTGATCTGATTTCTCTAATTTTTCTCGTGATTAATGCTCCGATTTCCTTCCTTATTATCTTGAGATCCATTGATTGAATGACATTAATCCTCTCGATTTGTTGTGATCTGCAAAATCAATAATTATCGCACAGTAAATCGGATTTTAATAATGAAAACGACTAAATACCAAATATCATATTAATAATCACTTAACATTAAATAATAAATATAAACATGTGATTTAATATGAAATATACATTATTAATCTCGATTTAAGGTCAACGTTGATGACTTTTACGGGTATAATTTGACCGTCATCATATTTATGTGTTTTAGTTAATCTGCATGTTTAACAACCCCATAATTTACTTATTTTAATCGTACTGAGCAATATAGATCCAAAAATTAGGAAAAGCCACCCCCGGTAAACCGGCGGTCTATACCGGTTTACCGATGCATATTTTAGTAAACTAAATCGGGATTCACTACAATTCTCGTTGATCGGCGGGAATAACTAAAACGAGTAATAGAGTCCGCCAATCTAGTATTAAGTAATTCGTAAATTAACATGAAGGACCACAAGTGAAGTGTTAATTAGGACATAGTCTTGATGGACCACAGGAACGTCTTTGGTCAATGTTGATAATTGCCTGGCGGGTTAAGCGGTATGAGGTAATGCTCAATATCGGCGCTTCTAGTTCTTTATGCGTATGGGCTATTACGGACCCATTAATGAGGGTAGCTTGCGTATAGATTGTCTACTGTCATTGTCGGAGTAGATAGGAGTATGAATTGCACCCGTGGCTGATAAATATGATAATAATCATTAAAAGCTCGCGATTAATCTAAGGAAATTATGTGGGGAAGTAAACATAACGATTAACTAATCCAAGTTAGTAGATCGGTGAGGAGAGGGAGAGAATACCATGTTTGTTTTCTTTCATGTTATTGTTGGTCAATGACCGCCTATATGTTGCTTCTTAATTAGGTTAGAATCGTTTATTATAAGTTGCATTGTCTCTCGTGGGATCGACCTTGACTCGCATTTACTATACTACGATGTACCTAGTATTCTTGCTAGTAATATCGGCGTTAGTGACTTACACGCGATCACCAAGGCTACTGTAAATCGTTGTTAGACATTGTCAAGTACCAATTAATGCCCTCAAAGGCATGCATACCAATCATAATCAAATTGTATACAAAAAAATGAAATCGAGGCTAAGCGTTGGGTTTGGCGTCTGCTAAACCTACTCAAGAACCATAATCCCATTCTGCACGCCGCTTTTAGCGCGTCTTCATACATTCGTTCGGCGTGCGCTAAAACCGATCTTCGCAATATGCTCTGACTGTTACCTTTTGGCGCCTACTCGCCCGCCCTTGCGCACGCTTAAATCGAAGCGAACCATTCCCCAAGTTTTTTTCCGTTTTGGCGGCTTAAAAAGCGATCGTGAAACTTGAAAAATAGTCTGTTTCAACTCCGATTCAACGCAGCCTCAATCCAATTGATCCCAACCTTATTCCAACACAATAACTTGCATAATTCATTAGAAAAACAACAACAAAACACAAACAAAACCGTTTAAAGAACACCCCATTACCTTAGAATATCCAAAAGCAGTTTGAAAGCGAAAATGAAAAGTAAAATGCTTGGATCCTCGGTTCCCATCACTTCTACGAATAGCCTACGATCATTAAACGATATTCTACGATTAACACAACTCTTTATTCTATCAAATCTCGTATTTTCTCAAGAACGAAAATGAATCAAGATTTAGGGATAAAACGAAAGTTTACCGTAGTGCAGACTTTTAGTGTGGAAACGTTCGTCTCGACGAGATGATGATTTCCGTCTTCTATGGTTTGCCTAAATTCCTGACGGATTAGCCGCACAATTGAAGATTCTCTTACGCCACTTCGAGACATCTTGCGTCGCTTTTCTGTTGCCGTCGTTCTCTTTTCTAATTTACCGATTCTGAAAACTTTTACCATAAATACTTATGGGGGAAATTATAATATCATTTCCTTTAAATAACCATAATTAATTAAACCATTAATGAAAATCCTTAATTTTTTTTTTTTTTTGCTTAAAGCCTCCGGTATCCGAAATCAAATGGTCCGACTAATCCGAAGTTCTTTAATTTTTCTTTTAGATTAATCATAAATAGGAAATAATATAATTTAAATCTCATTTACGATGTTACCCTTCTTAAAAATCCGCTTCTTTGTCGGTGTTTTCAGGGCTGCTTCAGGACTCCGGCGTTTGTTGGAAGTTAGTCTCCAGTTTGGTGGTTCTACTGTTGTCCCGAGTTGGCGCTGCATCACTGGTTGCTTATTTATGTTGGTGCTTTCTCCATTGTCTTCTCTGGGCTCAGGTCCTGCTTGGTGGTGGTGCCGGCGATTTGGCGGCGGATGGTGGTCCTCCGGCGGCTCTTGTGGTTTGCTGTTTGCTTATTCGGGAGGAGCGGTCTTTCTTTCGGATTTCTCTATACCATATGGTGGCGGTGAATGGCGGAGCTAACCCTTCATGTGCTTTTGTTTTCTTTTTTCAGCTTTGTGTGTCTTTGGTTTGGGTGTGGTTTCCTTTTCTGTAATTTTTAGTCTCTTTGGTTTTGTTTTGCCAAGCACTGAGTTGCTATTGAGGCCCTAGCTGAGCACCCCTTCATGAGTCATGACTGTAGCTTTAGAAAAATTCTTTGCTCAGCATGCCTCAATTGACTCCTTGCGTGACTTTGTTTCAATTGTTGTATAGGTAGGCTTTGTTTTTTTCGTTTGGTCCACCGGGTGGTGACTTTGACTCTTTCCGGTTGGATTTTCGACGTTAGTCCGGTTTCTTCAATAAATTTTCGTTTATGGAAATATATATATATATATATATATATATATATATATATCGGCTGAGGCGGCAAACTGAAACATGCTCTATATAGGAGAAATCAAATTTCTCTCATCCAATTCGGTTAGTTAGTAATTATTTGGCTCGCAAACTTGTCAGTCAAAAAAGATTTTCACTCTCCGAGCCACCGCCTTTTCTTTCTTCAATTTCCATCCATCAGACGAACTTTCTTGGTATACTAAAGAATCAGATTCTTTGTTTGATTCAACCATTCTAACTGTTGGGTGTAATCTACGAGTATCTCTTTAGTCATTGGAATACAACGGAGTTCAGATTCTTGGATTTTGGCACAGCCATGGTAGGTTTCTTGATTTTTTCCCGCTTCTTTTCTTTTACGAACAATTAGATGAATTAAACTGTCTTTTTGATGTGAAATTTTCTTTTGGGTTTTAGGATTTCATAACTAAAGCATTAATTAAGCCGGCATGTCAAATTACAGTGATTTTAATAGATAATCAACCACGAAAGCAGGTATTTCTATTGCCATTATTTTTCATCTCAGTTCGTCAATATTTGTTACTTTTTGTTAGATTGTGGTTCATTGCGTTCTGGGATTGTCCGCATTTTCTAGTATATTAATTCATGCCTCTTTGTTAACCGGCAACGGGATTAAAACTAGCTAGCACCGGAGATAAGCGGCAGAAAATCTTTGTTTTGTCTGCGTTTGTTCGTTAAATTCTACATATCTTGTGTGTCGTGTCGATTTTTAGGTTCCACATAAACTGAAAAATGGTCAAACAGTGATGGTTCCCATGTTTCAAAGCCAAGAAAACATTATAGGCAAGGTAAAGTGAAATTACTCCATTGTTTGTCTTAGTTAATTATGTGACCTGTGAAGTGTTTGTGAAAAGTCCTGTTTATGTTTCATGTTTAGATTTCAATTGAACCAAGGAAAAAGGTTGAACACAATGGAATCAAGGTTGAGCTTCTTGGTCAAATAGGTGAGTTAGATAGGTTGGAGTTGTTGTTAGATAGGTCAAATGGTCACACCGATATTTCAAATTGTCGTTAGGCTCCTCTGATTGTTCTTTATATGTTTCTCTGTGTTTAGCACTTTTCTCTTTGCTCCTTATTAATTTGTGTTGTCAATAATTTTGATCATATGTTTAATGGCAGAAATGCTCTCTGACCGCAGCAAGGACTACGAATTCATCTCTCATGGTAATTATGATTTCCATTTATGTATTTTATGGTATATATAAAGCTGTTTCTTGAAATGCTTCTGAAGTAAACCAAGTGAAATTAGTTTCTTACCAACGTTGAAGGAAAATGTCATACAAAAGATAGCTTAATAGCTTTTGCTTGCTTCTTTCTTTCATTATCAGTTCGTGACTTGGACGTTCATGGTGAATTACACGAGAGTAGAAGTTACCCATTTGAGTTCTTGGCCGTTGAAATGCCGCATGACACGTACAATGGAGTAAAGGTGAATCTGAGGTATTATACTACACTTCTTGCATCTCACCTTAAGCAGTCTAGCTATATAGTCAGTTACCTTTTAAAAAAAGGCAGTTTACATACATAAGTAAGCAGAAAATATATCAATTTGAATTCACAATTCACAATTTATACTACAATTGTACACATACTTCTGAATCTGAATTAAAAATAGAGTATTGAGCACATATCCATTCCAAGTACGTACCGGCACACATATATACTTCCCAAGCTTATCGTTGCCATAATAATGTAGTTAAAAATCTTGGCTTCCAATGATCCCTAATGTTTTTGCTCTTTTTTGCTAATAACTGATTAATTTTATTTGCTGTATCACAAATTCGTGTAATGCTTTGCAGGTACATCCTAAAAGTGACAATCAGCAAGAGAAATGGTGGCATCATTGGGGATGATCGAGAAATTGTGGTAAATTTCCTCTCTCTCTCTCTCTCTCTCTCTCTCTATATATATATATATATATATATATATATATATATATATATATATATATATATATATATTGCAGGGTGAATGAACTCTAGCTTCACCCATAATTAAGTGAGAAAATCTTGAACTTGGGATGTCTTGTTAGTTATACATATATAAGTCCTTATTGAGGTACGTATATATAACATCTGTGTCACTTAGAAGATCGATGTCTAGTTTATATTGGTATATTTGTTCATTTGCAGAAGATGGTAGGCAATATACCACTTCAAAACTAGGCTTATAAGTTTGTTTGTTGTAAAATAAATCATTGGATATGATTGCTTGATCTATTTTGGTTCTGCTGTTTTATGGCCAATTCTTCATTGTGTTATTTTCATTGCGTGTCATGTTTGGTTTACACCGAAAGATGACGCCTTATATATCTTAAAGAGTTAACTAAATAATTTGCAAATTCTCAGTACCTATTACAAGTAATAATGTTTTTAGCAATCTGGATAATGTTGTTTAATGATTTCGGTTATATATATATATATATGGTTACTTGCATTGCCAGGTTTGTAATTGTTGTCCAGCTCCATCAATCAACAATCCCATCCAGGTAAATTTCGTAATTATTCAAAACTCTTTTGCCATGAACTCTACTGGCCTTGTTATGTATCCATGCGCGCTTTTTGTTGCAATTATTCAAAGCATATGTAATTAAAACCTTGTTAACGTATATGCAGAAGGAACATAAAGTTGAAAATTTATTCCAAGCTGAAGTACACTTCGACAGGAGCAAGTGAGTCAAATGCTGAACAGGGAGCTTGTGTTCCATATATATATATATGTATATATACACTTACTAGTATAGCTTTCTGAATGTCAGGTATCATTTGGAAGATATGATCATTGGCGAAATAACTTTTCATTTTGTAAGAGCCCACAAGGTAGAAAATATGCATATTGAGTTGCGACGCAAAGAATTGTTAGCTAGTTCAGGGCCAACGTGGTTTCAAAAACTTCTCAAAAGAATGGTAGCCCCTCAAACTTCTCCATATATCAATGCTTGGCCTTGTTTACAAAATGCTATATATATATATATATTACAGTAAATATGAAGTTATCAATTCACTTATCTTTTTCATGTGATGAATAGTTTGGTAATATTGAAGAAGAGCCCAATAAAGATGAAGTTGTTAAGACAAAACTGGCAAAATTCGACTTCATGAATAAGGAGATCGTCATAGGTGCTATTGGAATCCTCCTTCATTAGTATATCTCTGATCTCTCTCTCTGTATGTATATATATATATATTTATATATTGTTGTTGGAATACATATACATGCAGGTAAACCAATTCCAATCACACTATTCCTCAGCCGGTACGAGTTGACACCAACATACGAGAACATCCACAACAGATTCAGTGTGATTTACTACATAAAACTAGCCCTTGTTGAGGAAGATATGAGTCTATCTGCCAAAGAAGAAATCACATTGTATCGCCTTGAAGAAGATGACGACGTCTCAATATGTATAGATAGCTAGATAATAGATATATACATATATATACGTACATACTATGATCTCATGTGTGCATAAGTAGTATAGGTTGGAGATCGAAACATGGACGTATACTTCGTCTTTTTCTCGTTTTCTTGTTCTTTTTAGTTGAATTTCATGGTTTGGTAGTTTGTTTTCGCCCATTGCATTGGTTCAATGCTGTTTATGTGTTATCAGGGTTCTAGACCTTAACCATCCACTAAATAAGTAAAATTTAGTATAAGCATTATATATAAAAATCGATAAAGTTCTTGTCGATAAATTGTCCAGTATCATTCGAATCGAAAAGAAAAAAAACAAAATATATGTTGTATGTCTCTTTGCATTGCCTATGAAATTTGGTTGAGTTTGGGTGAGCAGTCATTATGAAATTTGAGAGAATTAATTTGATGAAGATGGATGTTTCTGAACTTCTACAAGAAATATTTGAAGGATAATTTATAAAAATAAATGGAGAGATTACTTTTCTTGTCTAAAAATTGTTAGACAATTGATGAACAATTTGCTTTGTTGCAGAGTATTACTTCATTTATTCTCATTACCACTTTTCATTTTATTCTATATTCTATTATTGTTCTTTTTCTTCATTTGAGCATTCTTTACTACGTACATTTTAAATTTATTCTTCTTTCATTTCCCACTTTCATTTGCGTAAATCACTAAGGAAAAAACTTCTCGTGAGGCATGAACAACTTTATATGATACATACGTAAAGGCTTCACTATGACCGAATCAAACAAATTAAACAAATCTACATAAAAAGGTTCTCAACCAATCTCTAGTTATTTTAATATTGTGAAAAACTAAAGCTGATGAATTAGTTGTCGGATCCGAATGACTTGTGAATCTTATTTCAAACACCCCTATTGATTTTGAAGGGGTAGGGTTGGCTAGGGTTGTTCAAGCACGTGACACCCCTATTGATTTTTAGAACTCCATGAAAAGCTACTTAATTATGAGACTCTTCCGTCTAAGACGCAACCAGTCTAGCTAACAGATAAAAGAGACATGGATTCCAGAAAAAACAGGGAATAAAGCAAAGCAATCCTCTATAATTCCACCTAGAAGAGAAAGATCTTCCGCTGGTGAACTCAATTTTTGACAGACAACTTGAGAATTGCTTTCAATTTCAACACTAAAGAAACCCCATTCGATAGCCATGCAAAGTACAAGATAATCTGCTTTAGATTCTGCTATGGTGGCATCTACTCCAACACCGAGGCTCCTTAAATACGAATCCAGAATACTTCCCTTGGAGTTTCTCGCTATAATAACTGGTGCCATATAGCCGTTTTTGCAAGATGCATCAACATTAATTTTGATGAGATTACTACTCGGTCTTTTGGATTTTTAACATTAAGTACATTTGTCTAAATAAATTTATTAAGGAGGAATACTTGACGGGGGGAAACACACTAGCTCTTTTATCCATTTGGGGTTATTCACACAAATTAAGAAAGTTGGTTAAATTTGTTACATGTCATTAATTTTGATGAAAAAGACTAAAATAATCTGACTGTTATTAATGCAAAATAGTAAAAGTGAGTAAGTATATAATAAATGAGGGGTAAAAATAGAATAAGGTAATAAATGCTCCATTGATATTCTAAATGGATTTATATCATGAGACAAATTTAAAATAGATAAACGAACTTACATTTTTGGATGGAGGTAATAACAAAAATAGGGGGGTCTATCGGCACCCTTTTTTGATTTTTTTTTCTACTTCCGGCACCACACATATATTCTTGTTTTTACTTCCTGCACCGCACTAGAAAAGTCAGCGTCACTGACATTCGTTTTGGATATTAATGTTAGTGGGTGACGTTACTAAGTAAGAGCACTTTATAACGTGAAACGTCGGTGCCATGACTTTGGTTTTGAACGACAACGTCGATTGTAATCGACTTTGGTTTACAATAACAACGTCGCTTGCCACTAACGTTATTTCATTAAAAATAATCGTGGTGCGAAGTAATTTTTATGGTGCCGGAGTAATAGGGTGTCGATAGTAAAAATGGTGGTGCCGATAGAACCTTAAAAATTAAATAAGAGAATATATTTAGCGAAACTTCTACCGGCACCACCATTTTGCTTCTACGGCACCCTATAAGTTACTCTTGGCACCTTACTCCCACACCACCAAAAACGTTAAAATTACTCTCTATACACCACAAAAACATAAACTACAATTTAGTCCTTGAAAAAAAATAATTTCACAAATTAACCTTTAAAAATCCACCATTACAACTAATCCACAAGACTTAATTTTAATAATCTAACAACGTTAATCCCATACTACCACTTTCATATCTTAACCTCACCACTTCATCTTCATTCCTAAAAACAAAACCCTCCATCATCTTCATCTTCTTCAACCCATCACCACAAAAAAATGCCATAAACCCCAAGATGAACCCATCTCTTACACTTGAAACCATGAATACCAATGAAGATAATGATGCAATATCACTTGAAGGCATACCATTTTCAACCCAATTTAAAGAACAAATGAAATCAAGAACGGTAATTTCTCACACCAAAATATTGTTTTTTTTCAAAACTTGAAATAGGTGAATGACATACACCATGAAGAACATGTATATAGGATTTCGCCGGCGTCTCTTTACGTAACCGGGCGTCCCCGTTCTGAAGCTAGAAATGTCGGATACTCCGACGTTACGTTGCACGTTAAACGTCCTGGTTAGCAACGTAGTAATAGATTACGGGCATCTGCTTGAGGGATGTTTTTAAGCCAGAGGCTTGTGTTTTGGTAGATGTCTTGACGTCACCTGTCTTGATGCCCTATATCACTCACAACGTCAACAACCCCGACGTCACAGACAATCATACTTATTTTACCACTTCTTCGTATTGGCACACACATAACTTGTTGGTTTTCATATTATTTGCATAGAACCCAAGTGAGGACATGGGTAAGAAGCCATGTGATGGTGCGGGGGTAAATGATTACGATGAGGCGTATTTTGAGGTAAGTTAATACCACATGTTCTATGGCTTTAGTTTTTTTCAAAGTGTAAATTGATTGTTGGTAATGCAAACTTTTTTTTGTAGCATTTGGCTGATGTAATGATTGAGGAAGATCAAGAGTTTCTTAACAATCCTCATGATGACAATCCTGAAGTGTTTCTTAACAATCCTCATGATGACACACCTGAAGAGTTATCAATTGATATGACTTCAGTTTTTGAAACCGACTGTGGATGTACCTTAAGAAAATTATTGTACCTTATGACTTCAGTTGGAATTGGTTCAGTCAATTTGTCAAACATCTCGTGTTGTTCATTTTCCAGTACATTTGGAAGAGAAATGAGTTGTTGGACTGAATGGGGCATTTCAGCGAACACCTTTTAGGCACCATTCTGCATCTCTTCCTCAACTGAATTTTTGGTTGCTTCTGTTGTTTGGGCTGAAGCATAATCACCAGCATTGGAAAATGGAAGCTCGCTCTCCACCGAAAGGATCACGACCTTTGGACTTCTCATGATTTTTGAACGCCGATTCTATCATTGCACTCGATGCATATCGCGATCGCATCTGAAATTGCATAAATGCACGAAATGATGGTCAGTATTGAAGATTGCAAGTCATTTAACCTCGATTGAAATGATCTATCTTGATCTTCGAGCCTAAAACGCATCCTCGCAGCAGTTCCTCCTCAAACTTGTTCTGCTTTTGCGTAATTTCTTCCAACATTTTCGAATCTGAAAGCGAACATAGGAAACACAAAACATATGACTCTCCACTTGTAAGTACAAATGAGAAATATCATCTTCAAAAACCTACATAACAAAGGAATCGAGAGAAAATCAACGTTGAATCAACAAAGTAATCGTGAGAAAATTAGCGATGAATCACGCTATTTGTCATCAAAACACACAATATTCGAAAAAACAACCATCAAACTCGGGATAAGAACGAATTAAACTTAAAAAACTCAGATTTATGTTCAATTTCACTACGAAGATTGAAATTTATCTTATAAAACTCAGATTTATGATCTACAAATCATCGAACAATAAGCAAAAATATGGCAAATACACCTATTGAATCAATGATCTGCTGAGAAAGAATCATTTGAATTCGATGATCGATGATGGACGATGCAAATTTGGAAGAGAATTAAGGCAGATCGTGAATCACGATGAAGTTTGTCAGAGCCATTTTTTTGGTCTTTGAAGCGAGGAAGGATAGGCTGAAACTTAGGAATAGGTTAACTAAGGGCAATTTAGTCATGTAATTAAAATTTTGTCTTTCAGCCTATAAAAAATGTTCAGTAGAACTGTTAATTAAAAAAAATGTGTAAAATTTCCTTCAGCCTAATTTTCCTTTCATTCTATACTCTAGTTGTTGTTTTGTACATGAATGCCGCAGGAATCAATTCCAATCGAGAATATTCCTCACCAATACGATTTGACACCAACATACGAGAACATCCACAATGATTCGGTCTGAAGTACTACTTGAAACTTGTCTTTGATTGTTGATGATGTCCATTACTTTTTCAAAGAACACGAAATCAGAACGCGCCCTGGACCCGGCTGTAGCGCTAAATGAGTCATAAATGGTCCGGTCAAATCGCTTAGACCTCCGTCCTCGCTTGGTCTAAAAGGCTAACCTGAGTTGACAAGACATTTATGTCTCACACTTATATGGGGTGAGCATTCACTTAATTTACCGATGTGGGATATCACATTCTCCCCCCCTTATAAGGGACTGGCGTCCTCGCCAGGACGGCCAAGACTTGTCCCGGATCGTCCCTACCAGAGGTAACTAGAGGCCATCCTTACACCGTCTTCTTGTACGGTGCAGCGCATAGTTCCGTCTGATAGTCGGCTCTGAATACCATTCTGTAACGCCCCCAGACCCCGGGCCTGTAGCGCTAAATGAGTCATAAATGGTCCGGTCAACTGCTTAGACCTCCGTCCTCGCTTGGTCTAAAAGGGCTAACCCGAGTTGACAAGACCTTTATGTCTCACACTTATATGGGGGTGAGCATTCACTTAATTTACCGATGTGGGATATCACAAAATCATATTGTATCGCCTTGAAGACAACATTGTTTGATACACACATGATACATATATATACATACATTTTGGGATCTCGTGTGCATATATAGTCGGTAGGCGGGCTGGAGAGAGAAAGAAAAGCTAGTGCTTTGTGAAGAAGTGAAAAAAAAAATCTATTGCATTTCGTTTTCATCATCTCAGAGGATTACATCCATTGTTGCACATTCTCAGTAGCTCTAGTACATAAAGCAAGAAGATAGAATCTAATAACAAGTCTCTCTCACAGAATCCATAACAACTAGGCCTAGGTGGCAAACATATCAATTAACATTTAATTAGTTACTAATTGTGTGTTTATTCTAAAATCTCCCCTCAAAGTGAATGAGGTTTCTCCCACGTATAGTTTCCCTTTGAGATGATGGAATTGAGCTGGAACAAGGGCCTTGCTAAGAGTATCTAACCGGCGGGGTATCGAGTAAGTTGTATTATAAATGGAGAGCAATATCGTATCCCACGAGAAATCTAGTTAAGTATCAAAACCGATATCATTCATATTTAGGTCAACACAACTACTGAACATGGTGGTGTGTCAGACCACCGATTCTACAAACTACAATGCATAACAGAGAGTTTAAACTATACATAAGAGATAGCCAAGCTATTATCCGATCATCTACTTTCTAACTTTAGTAAATTTTCGAAGTGGTTACGACATACTACTCATGTTCTTGGCCTATGTCAATGGATGTCGTCTCCAATTCAGCTAACTAGACACTTGATACCGCAATCTAGTGCTCTATGTCGATTCAACGGTTCGTTGCCCGATTTAATCTGTCTAACACGGTCTTTTCTCTATGAGATGCTCAACTCCACGCTAATATACCTCACACGCGCGAAACCGAGTCTAAACAACTTAGTCGGTTTTACAAGGTGATTGTAAAACCATGGTTCCACTCCCAAAATACATATATAAAGACGGTGTGTGAAGTGACGGTGTGTGAAGTAAGATTATGGAGTAGCTAATTCAATAAAAGTCATTAAGCATAAGTTTTAGAAAATAAATAAGTCAAGAATCTAGCAATCAACACATCATAACACTCCCATCAACGAATTAAGGTTCGATTTCACATATCTTCACATAACTCGACTAAAAACAGACTACCAACTTATTATAACAACCAAATCACAAGAAACCGTCTTCAAACTAAATATGCATCAAGAACAAAGCAAGAAATCGAGATTAAGCAAATTACCAAATGAAAGGGATAAAGAACACCAAAGAAATACAAAATCCAAATTGAAATATTGATAGTCCAGTAGCACGAGTATTTGATTACCACAATCTACAACTAAACTGAACTGAACTATTTACAATCTAAATCTTAGATCTAAAAGTATGTAAATGGCGGATGAAATTCAAGAAAAACGATGAAGATCCTAACCTATTTGAATACGGGGATAATGGTGTTGTGGGGGGTGTTAGTGGATTAAAAAAATGGCTTTTTCAGGCAAGGCACCTCCCAGAACTCTAAGGCGCGCATTGACTGACCGAGGCGCGTGCCTTGGGCACATATTCAGTAAATCAGTGATAACTTTGTGTGTAGACCATTGATTTGAGTGATTCAAAATGCATTAGAAAACTCATTCAATTGTTCACAACTTTCATAAACATGTCCAGCCCAGAAAATGCCTCCAAGGTAGATCAAGTTCAGATGAAGTGAAGGTAGGGTGAAAACACCAAAGAATTTTGATCCATTTGAACGTTTAAGTTTCGGCATATGCTCCTACCCCGTATCTAGCCTTCCGGTCATATAAAACACCGAGTTCCTGCATAAATACACAACAAATACCACATGTATCCCCTACATGATAATAGGGTGACCCACCCTGGCATTTTTTGGGCATAAGACCATTCGCCGAATTAGGCCTTTTAGTTCAAAGTTGTTTTTTTTCTCAAAAAAAAAACTTATAAAATATTACTTCAACATCGCTTTGTAGCATCTGTAGATACAAAATTCAATTCATTGATAGCCTCGGAATGATCATTTGAATTTTCCAAATCAAACAAAACTTCTCTAATTTTCAAACATTGTTGTTTGATTGGTTTAACACTTTCAATGTGACTCTCCCAACGAGTGTGGCTCAAAGATTTTAGTGTAAGACCACATATTTTTTAAATATGTCCCACCGCTTTGTTGACGATGAATATTATAAAGGGGTCGAACCGTGCCAAGATAACTATCGGCCTTAGGAGATGACCTTGCCATATCACACAATGTAAGATTCAAACTATGACAACCACAAGGCATGTAAAATGCTCTAAGATTCACACTAAGAAATCTACTTTGAACACCTTTGCAATGACCTTTCATGTTAGCACCATTATCATAACCTTGGCCTCGTATATCATCAATGTTCAATCCTAACTTAGATAAAGCAATTTCAAGCTCCGAGAAAAGGCCCAATCCCGTTGTATCATCAACCTTTAAAAATCCAAGAAAATTTTCTTCAACTTTAATGGGTGAATCAACAACATTCACTCAACGAATGAGTAAAGTCATTTGCTCTTCATGACTTACATAAGGAGTACAATCAAGTATAACTAAAAATTATTTTGCCTTCTTGATCTTTTTAATGATAGCAATTTTCACCTCATTGGCCACCATCTAAATAAATTCATTCGAAATCTTGTGGCTAAGGTAGTGATGTCGGATTTCATTTTTCTCAAACCGCCGTATGTGATCTTCCATAACAGAATCAAATGTTGAGACATATTCAATTAGACTTAAGAAATTTCCATTGTCTTCTACATATATCTTCTCATTGGTCCCTCTAAAGGCGAAATTATTTTTCGCAAGATATTTGATAGCACCAATTATTCGGAACATAACTTGCTTCATGCGTTCTTTTTCTCTCATAGTTAGTTCTTGAGCACTTTTGTCAATTGTTTTTCCATGCTTCAATCTTGTTTCCAATTCAATCCATTTTTACATACAAAGTATGTGCTCCTTTCTTGATTCATGTTGTTTAAGTCTATTTCCAATATTGTGCCAATCTCTCATACCAATACTATCCAAAAGGGAATCATTATTTTTACTCTTGAAAGCTTACAACAAAAGCAAAACACTCTATCAACGGATTTTGAATACACAAGCCATCTTCTATCGTGCATCTCTCCATTTTTCATGCGGCGAGTAGTATAATGTAAATTTGTAAAGTGGCGCTTATGTTTTGAATCATCCCTCGGATATTCACTATCATTCATTTCAACTCTTAAGGGTCCTTTTCTCACAAGTAAGTCTTTGATAGTTTGATTAGGTAACTTCCATTTGTTTGGATCAAAATTTTCTAAAGGTTGTCCTTCTTCCTCATGATCCAAAGGAATGTCATTATTGACCCATTCTTCTTGTTTGTCATTGACATTATTGGCCCCTTCTTGTTCTTGTTCTTGTTCTTGTTCTTGTTCGTCACGGTCAACAATATCAACTAGTTCATTAGAATCATCACAATTCACATTTACCTCTTCATCAATCGCCATATTTGCATCATTAGTAGATTCGCCATCACTCGGCTTAGACCGCTTAGTTGAGGTGATAGTGATATACCTGTTAAGTGAACCACTTAAAGTCTTCTTTAATTCTTCTATTTTATTCTTCTTCTTTCTTTTTTCATTTCCGGAAGGGTACTTATACTTTGGTGGTGACATTTTTCTACCTACAAACAATTCATGTGTTGTTGTTTTGAGGGTCTTCATTGATCACCAATGCTTTGAAAAACCTGCAATTTTATGAAGAACGGATCCTCGCAGTCACGCGTATATCGCTGTCCTTCTTAAATTTATTCGACCCCTAACTTGTCCGGAGTATCACGAATAATTTAAGTGAGATACAGACTGAGAGCCTTGCCTTTTGTCTAGGACAAAATAGATCAAAAGATTACTATGAAGTGTTTAGAAGTTTTAGACTTGATCAAGGATGCATACATTTGTTATGTTTGTTCAACAATGTAAAAAGACCTTTTATAGTACTTGGATTGCAGAGAAATAAGTTACAAGTTCGCATTTTAAGGTTACAACCTAAGTGAAAATGTATCACTTGGTTATAACCACTTAAAAAGACCAAGAGGTACCTAAAAATCAGTTTTGCCACAAAGCGGGCGCTGTGGCTGACTGTGATCATCAGAAAACCGCCAAACTTTCTGTTCAACTTTTAGGCATGCTGAAGTTCCACAGGCGGGCGCCTGTCACTCTGTTTCACCAAAACCTGATTTTTGGTCCTTTAACTGGTTTTTCGATCCTTTAAGTGATTTTCTCGAACTATACTTGCTTATTTTCCATCCGTATACTCATATACACTTATATAAGCGTGCACTCCGCACCTCCAAATTTATTATTAAGTGTTACGAGTATATCCATCCTTGTACTAAACCCCGATTACCTCAACGGCTTGTGATTATACTTAAATCACCAACATTCCTACCCCATTTAAGTATAATCCTTGGTTTAGTAAAACAAAACAGTCATAAAACAAACCAACTCATGATTCAATGAAAATGTCACGAAGATTGAATTTCCATCTAGTATTATTACACGCAAATATTCGAGTATTGGGGTGTGACTAAGCATTGAACCCCTTTACACATTTTGAATACATGTACATAACAATACACATGAATTGAAACTACTTCAAAGTATTATACTTGACACCATTATTTGAAAACCGGCCTTGTGTCCATATCCATTCTTGAGCATTTAGAAAGCCAACCCAACTTTCCTTGAAGCGACCATACTTCATACTCATATAGGTGAATCTTTAGTTTACCGTGCACTGCGTGATTAGCACTTTATAAGATTCATTAAGAAGATAACACTTCAACCTAATCTCACAGTAAAGCAAAGACATACCTTCGGGATTAATACATGTGCTCAAGTTTCCAAAAACAAGCTTACCTCATTGAATTTAGCCTAAGGCATTGTACCAAAGGGAAATTGGGCCCCATATTCGAAACTTATACGAGTTTGTAGTCCCATCCCGACTACCGACTTTTGTAACAAGTCCTTAGCCAATCCTTTCATCAAATGATCAGCCAAATTTCTTTGAGATCTCACATACACAACCGATATCACCCCGTGAGAGATCAACTCACGTACCGCGCTATGTCTAACGCCTAAGTGTCGTGACTTACCATTATACACATGACTATATGCTTTAGACAGTGTAGATGAGCTATCACAATGGATAGATATTGGTGATATTGGTTTAGGCCATAAAGGAATTTCATGAATCAAATTCCTAAGCCATTCTGCCTCTTTACCGGCTGCTGCCAAGGCAATTACCGTGTTCTCTTTGTTTCTGCATTTTATCAATTTCCGCCTTATTTTTCGTTTGATTGCATCTGTTTATCTTTCTTAGAGTGCAGGTTTTCTCGTCTGTGTTTAAACAACAGTAATGCTCTCTGGCAGTAAAAAGAGCTATGATTTCATCTCTCATGGTATTTATGATCTCCTTTTATGTATTTTATGGTATAAGGCTGTTTCTGGAAATGTTTCTGAAGTATGTTAAGTAACGTAGTGAAATTAGTTACCGACGTATGAGAAAACAGATTACACCAAGAGAATAGGCCATCTGTTTAAGGAAAATATTGTACAGAAGATAGCTAGTGAAAATACAACCAATGCTTCTTCCTTAAATATAGCTTTTTCTTGCTTCTTTCTTTCATTTTCAATACGCGAGTTGGACGTTCCTGGCGAAATAAATGAGATTAAAACTTATCCATTTGAGTTCTTGTCTGTTGATTTGATGCATGACACGTACAATGGAGTAAAGGTGAATCTGAGGTATGTTACTAGACTTCTTGCATCTCACCTTAAGCAGTAAATATACATAGTTGCCTTCAATTTTGAAAAAAAAACGGCAGTTCATATTATATATAATTAAGCAGAAATATTGGTTTGGATTCACAAACTACAGGGGGCATTTCCCAATCTACCACTTTTGAGGTATGTAAATTCCTCAGCTACAGGGGGCATTTCCCAAACCTACAGCTAGCAAGATTTGGACTTCGAAGAATCTGTCTTTGGTTTATACCACAATTTACACATACTTGCGCCAATGTCGTGTGCTTTGCAGGTACATCCTAAAAGTGACGATACGTAGGGGATTTGGTGGCGGGTCGAGAAATTGTGGTAATTTTAATTTCTTCTGTATCACAGAGTTAATGCACTTGTTATACATGATATACACGTCCATACTTGAGGATTACATTTGTGTCATCGAAAGCTGTCTATTTTATACACTTTATATTGGTATATTGTTAAATTTGCAGAAGATGGTCTCCAATTGGTCAGATACCTAAGAACCATATCTTAAGAAAGTTTGTTTGCTATAAATGTGCATCAATATGGTAAAATAAAAATGAATCATAGAACATTTCTTGAACATTTTGGCGGGGCCATAGGCTGTGGTGTAGGCCTACCCAAGGGCGGCCTTTATAGTACGGGATTAATAGCTGTAACGCCCCGTTTCCGGACACCGAGTCCTTATCCGGAAATCGAAACGTTCGGCACGCATAATATTAAATAAATAATATTACACGTAAGCCTCTTCTACGTCGTATCAAACAAAAGCAAACGGAAGCTAAAAAGACTCGGGTAATTTTTTTTCCAAATAACCAAGAATAGAAGTACTAATGATAGAATTGAATGTAATACTTATTACATCGGAAACCAACCGAATCCGAAAGTACGAATCTCAAAAACTAAAAGGAAACTACAAGTTCCAACAACAATCCAGAACTGGGAAATAAACGTAAATAAAAGAATAATAAACAAGGTCTTCAACTCCGGCGTCCTCAAACGTCATCATCGAAGTCCTCCTCAAAGTCTTGACTAACATGTTCGTCTTCTCTCCCCCAAACACACAAATAAACATGCATTTGAGGTAAGTACATTTGTACAAAGTAAGAAGTAGAAGCTACAATTCAACTAAAGTTATTATTAAAGATATTATCTTAGTGAGACCGACTCAATTTAGGGTTCACTTCGTGTCCATCAACACGTCATGACTAAACGTTTCTAACTTAGCTTATCTTTGTTACATCACTACTCAAGGACACTTTGTGCATGGCGCTCATCACCAAGATATACTTGCTAACTAACGGTGAATAGCACCGATTAGCTCCGGGGTCTCCCCGGTATGCGTATACGTCCGATGAATTTCCTCCACTACCCTTCAGCCGTTTAAGGCCAGTAGCGTTGTTCACCTTTTTGAACGTATCACATCGCCAATATGAAATAGTGCCTAACCGAGAATAAATGACGTTTTAGCTTTTATCTACACGTATGTAATTATTAGTGTGAATTAACTAACCGCCTAAATGTTTTCAGAATAAAACTCACCTTAACCACTCTACTCCTCACTTAGACAAATAGACATCACATCTTAACAATTACACGCACATTGATGAACACTAGTTCATCAAAGCACAAGCCCTTTCATGCCCTTCCGACGGATCCGAACTTCAACTCCCTTTAAGAGTACATTCGGTGTTTTAACTGAACGAATCGGAAGTTCAATCGAGGCTTGCTCATATTTAATTATTGTTAACGTATCAGGATTAAAGGTTTAAAACAAAGGAAAACATGATTGTGAAGTCAAAAAAAACAAACTAAGGTGCTAGAATAGTGAAAACAAAGTAAAACAGGCCAGACGCCCGTTTGGACCCCTATGGACGCCCGTCCAAAATCAGACGCCCGTCCACTAACCTCGGACGCCCGTCCGTCAAAAACAGCTACATCCTGAATAAAAAATCGACCTCAGACGCCCGTCTGCCTATTGCAAACGCCCGTCTGCCGGCACATTAGGTCTCGGACGCCCGTCGCTTAATTGAGACGCCGTCCGCTGGGTTTTTTCCAAAACGCTAAAACATCAAGACTCGATTTCAAATCCGTTTCGACTTAATTGGCATCGAATTAAACACGTAAAAACACATAACCACTTATCCGATCATACCATAGCATCTAGGATCATTGACCAACAAAGAGAACCCATCTTTCTTGCATCTAAACGTTTTAAAACATGATCTAAACTACAATAACGTTAATTGAACCGTAGGAAGAGCCTCTTACCTTTCTAAGCAAAGAAATTCCAAGTCCAAAGTCGAAAAAAGCAGCTAAAACCGTCCCTTTTCTTATCAAAGCTTCAACTTTTTGATTTCAAAACGAAGCTTCCTTCACAACGATTCCGTGCTCGACTCGATCCGAAAACCGTCAAGAATTGACTTAGCAATTGATGAAAACCCTCAAATTTAATTTGCTCTCTTCTCACACGCAGAAGACAATTTGAAGGTGGAAAAATCTGATTAAAACTTTTAGGGGCTGATTAGGTTGATTTTCCTTAAATAGGAAAAATCCCAATATTACCTAATTGCACTGATTTTCCTTAATCACCCTTATTAAATCAGATTTTCTTCCTTAAATAATTATATATATATGTCGAAATTATGTATATAAATATCCAAATTAGTAAACTCCGAATAAAAGGAATCAACCAATATTTCGTTTTAAAAATGACACGTCTGTCTGTTTTTTCCTAAAATCGGAATATTACAATAAGCGTAATTCCACGATTTTTTTTTATGTATGTTCTTCAGATTCTAGTGATCTTTTGGCTTAAATTCTACTAGCTAGCTAGTATATATAAGATGACCCTTATAAAATGTTTTTTTTTTTTTTTTTTTTTTTTGAATTATGAATACCATTGCTTGTTTTATATCTCTGCATTGCATTGTCTTGCAATTAATGTCAAAACTTATTCAAAGCATAATTAAAACCCTGTTAACATGCAGATGGAATTTAACATTGGAAATTTTTTCCAAGCTGAAGTAGAGACTTCGACAAGAGCAAGTGAGTCAAATACTGAATAGGAAGCTTGTGTTCCATATATATATAAATGATGAATCCAACGGTGATGAGGTCGAAAAGACGACACTGGCAAAATTCCATGTGATGGATGGTGCTCCTGTGAGAGGTACCATTGGATTGGAATCCTTCTATATAAATGATGTTAATCAAGGTTAATATGAATATATATGCTGTGTTACTATAAATATATATATAAACTTGCAGGTGAATCAATTCCGATTAGACTATTCTTGAGCCAATATGAGCTGACACCGACATATGAGAACATCCACAACAGATTCAGTGTGAAGTACTACTTACAACTTGTCCTTGTTGATGATGATGAAGATGAAGGTTCTTCTAAGAAACAAGAAATCACATTGTGTCGACTTGGTGACGATCGCCCGACATGATATATACATACATACATTGCCCTTAACATTTTCTTGTCTTCCTTTTAGTTGATTGTAGTGGTTCTGTAGTATGCTTTCTTCCATTTAATGATGTTAAATGTGTAGTCTGTAGTGGTTCTCGAGTGGTTATTTCGAGGCTCTAACGTACATCGTTTTGTGTAATGGTTAATTGAAAGAGACTTCATGTTATAATCTCATGACATAGGCTGAATAATTCAAGCATCCAAAAAATGCTCTAATTTTTAGGCCAGGGCTTTACAGAATCAGAACATGAAAACTAGCATCGTCAATGAAACTGTATTTTTACGGTCAATAGTAAATTGACAAATAAAATCATGGATGTGTATGTATTCATGTTGTAGATAATAATTTTACTATTATTCCACCTCTTCAATCTCTCATCCAGAGCATAGACAACTTCTAACTTTGCTTTAAAGCCTCTCTCACTAAACTTCTCTCCTGAACAAGTACTTTGCTTTTTCCAGCTTCCAGCGTCCGACCACCTTTAGCTCTTTTTCTTTTCGTTTTCCTGCTTGCTGCTCCTTGGCTTCAACAGCATTCTCTGTCTCCTCTCCACGTGCTTTGTTTCTTCCCAAGCCCTAGATGCTTGCTTGGCCGGAGTTGCTGATCGGAGCTCTAGCAGCTTGGCTGATGTGCATATCGGAGATCGAGTTGTAGGGGTCGTGTTGTCTGGGTCGTGTTGTGGCCAGCAGCGTGCGGATCTGGGTCCATTTGCCTCATCCGCCTCTCCTTCTCCCATTTTGGGGGCCGGCCGGAAGCCCTCTACTTCAACCCGTCAGGAGGATTAGCTCCATGCACACTTTCTTTCTCCTGGTCTCTGGCTTGTATGCGGTGGTACGGGCTAGATCTATGGTCGTCTTGTCCGGATCTAAGGTGGGACTGTCGGTGTGGCCCGGCTTAGCCGTTGGTTAGTTGTTTGCTTGTGGTGGTGCCTTCATCGGATTCCATATGCCGTCTTTGCCATTGAGGGGGAAAGCTTTTCTTTCGGGCTCTCTTCGATGTATTGGTGGTGTATGCTTTTCTTTCGGGCTCTCTTCGATGTATTGGTGGTGTATGCCGGTGTTTGGTGGTAAACCCCTTCTGACGGTGGAGCCGTGGAGAAGGAAAAATAATTAAATAAGTGTTGTTTTATATATGTTCTTAGCTTTTAGTTTGCTGTCTATGTTTGTGTGTTTGTCGAGTAATAGATTGCCTAGAAGATTCATGTGTCTGAACGCCTTTTAAATCATTTGGAAAAAAAAATTCTTCTGTTCAGCACCCTCGACCCGATCTCCAATGGGTTTCGAAGATAAAAATTCAATATGGGTCCCTAAATTTTTCCTAGATAAATCCATGAACTAAGTTGAATTATTTAGCTAATGATTGTTCTTTTTTTACTTTTTCCTTCGGCCTTCGGTTCGGAAGGTCAAGAAAAACCAAAATACCCAACAAGCATTAGCTCTCCCTGAAAAGGAGGTGATCCAGCCGCACCTTCCA
Source organism: Gentiana macrophylla (assembly GCA_026214975.1). Lineage (NCBI taxonomy): Eukaryota > Viridiplantae > Streptophyta > Magnoliopsida > Gentianales > Gentianaceae > Gentiana > Gentiana macrophylla. Next base: position 36,726,962 of record CM047814.1, read on the forward strand.
GTACGGCTACCTTGTTACGACTTCACTCCAGTCACTAGCCCTGCCTTCGGGCACCCCCCCCCCCTTGCGGTTTAAGGTAACGACTTCTCTATTATTCGGCTTTGTTATATTGTTTGGTTTGTTAGTTTGTGTCTGTAGTATCTTTAGTTTAGTCTGTCCGTTGAGATCCGGCGTCATCCGACTTTGTCTTTGTATTTACCGGAGTTAGTCCGGTTTTCAATAAAATCTTTCGTCTTTCGGAAAACGAAGAGAAGAAAAAAGATAATAATTCTACTATTATTTGTAATATTGTCAAAACATGATGTATATGATCAACAACAGACCAAGTAACTATTATGGCACGTTTGGATTGCGGTAATGGAATGAAATGTAATGCTTTTTTCATTCCATTCCATCAATTTGGCGTGTTTGACAACGACAGAATGGAATACGTTTTCATTCCAATGGAATGAAAATGGATGATTTTCATTCCATCCAAAATCCAATGGAATGGACGGAATGGAATGAAAAATTAAATCATGCAATAAGAAACGATTCCATTCCACCGTCTACCAAACGCAGTAATGGAATGATATCATTCCATTCCATTGCATTCTATTCCAACAGATTCATTCCATTCCATTTCATTCCATCAATCCAAACGAGCCATTAAGGTCGTCTGTTTTCCTTTTTAAGATAATTTTTCTTTTTTTTTTCTTTCAAATCGAATAGGAAATGTTAGCATCAACAAAGTTAAAAAAGATATCAGCAATTAATGTGATAGCTTGGAGTCGGCATTGTTGCGTGACTGTAATATCCCAAATTTTTGAATAAGGGCAGACGTGTCTTTTTACGGGAAACGGGGTATTATATTTAATTCATGGATTAACTTTTATAGCAGAAAATATTAATTTGGATAATTAATATTTGTTTGGGAATTAATTGTGATTAAAGGAAATTAATTGTAATTAATTGAGTTAATGGGAATTTTATTTTGGAAATAAAACCTCCCATTACCATCAGAAGTTTTGAAACATCAGTTTTTCCCTCGCAAGTTCGACTTATACGTTCCTCTCAAATCAAAAAGAAAACAAAGAGAGACTTCTCCAAAATTCTCATAAGTCTATGATGGGTTTTTAGAATCGTTTGAAGATTTGGAATCAGCGGGAAGAGATGATCTTTGATTCTAAAAGTGCTGAGTTTTGAAAGGTAATGGGTTTAGCCCTAATCTGTGGTTTTGTCAAGGTTTGATCAATCTTCAAGGCTTGGTTGGTTTGATTCGTAGTTCTTGTAGTTTAGAAGTTTTTGATCATCAATTAATTCAAGTTTAATTGTGATCAAATAGGTTTTTGGTGGAAGTTTGAAGAAGTGCTGCAGGTTTTGTCTTGGAGTTTGCTTTGAACAAGTACGAGGCTTAATGTTTAATTAAGGTTTTATGATGTTAAGGTTGTGTTTTGGGTATGATTTGTGGTTAGAAATCATGCTAGTTGTTGTTGTTGTAATACGACGTGTTATAGCATGTTTAGAACCTGTTTTGATGCCTTTTGGAGTTATATTTTGATGTTAAACTTGGTTGGGTTTGAGTAGAAATCGATACAGTGCAGAAAACTGTGTTTTGTGCAGTTTTGCCCAGTTTGGCGCCCACCAAAGCTTTTGGCGCCCCCCAGACCTGTTTCAGAGAGTTCTGTGAACTCTCTGATGCATTTTTGGCGCGCCCCAACATGTTTGGCGCCCCCCAAACCTGAACAGAGAGTTTAGTGAAGTTTCTGAAGCAGTTTTGGCGCGCCCCAAAGGTGTTAGTGCCCCCAACACTGTTTAAATGTTATTTTGAGTGTTTTAAGCTACGAGATGAGTTCTAAATGTTATCTCTTGATCTAATAACAATAAATGAACATGAACAAGCCCGGATTAAGCTTCTGATGCGTTTAGTTCCGGCACCGGATGTACTCTTCCATACAGTTGAAGTTCAGGACCGTCGGAAGGGTATGAATGGCTTGTGCTTTGTGGAATTAGCATTCCTCAATGTCTGTTTATGTTCTAGGCCTTGTCCGTGTCTGGTGGTCTAGGAAAGAGAGTATTAGAGGTGAGGCAGCTTACTTGAAAATACTTAGGTGGCTAGTTAACAATTAATAATAAACATACTTGTGTAGTAAAAAGATTAAACATCAACCCATTCTTGGTAAGGCACAAGTCTATATCGCGATGTGTGGGCGTTCAGATAAAGTGGATAACTTCGTAAGTCTTTGGACCCTACATACGGAGGAACACCACCCCGTAAGTCCGAGACCCGACGTACGGAGGGACTCCGCCGAGCGTGTACACTATCGGGCTTTCCCCCGTGGATATTGGTGTGATCCGCCAATATGTTGCACACAGATACTTCATGGTGAGTAGCACCATGCGTAGTGCCCTTGAATGATGATGTAACAAAGATAAGTTAAGCAAGAAACCAATAGTCACAACATGTTGATGAGCATGAAGTGAACCCTAGAGTTGAGTCGGTCTCATAAAGATAACTTAATAATAACTAATGAACCTTTCGTTGTAAACTCTAATTATGCATTAGCTTCTCCTTCTTGCTAAGTACTTTGTACTTACCTCAATTGCATGTTTTGTAGTATGCTTTTGGGGTGAGAAGACGAACATGTTGACCTTGAGCTCATTGAGGAGTTTGATGATGATATGTGATGGAGATGCTCGGGGATGTTTCCTTGTTGTTTTTATTTATAAACATGGTACTAGATTATGTTGTATCTTATCTTTAAAGAATATGTTGTACTTTTATTTTCATGTTGTAAGACAAGTTTGTAAGTCCTTTCTTTGAGATTTCGTATGTTGTAAGTTTCTTTTCCTTATTGTAAGGATAACCTTCTATCTTTAGTCGGTTTGTATCTATTCTTAGTAGCTTTTTTGAGGTTTTGCCGAGTCTTTTTAGCTTCCGTTTGCTAAACTCGTTACGACGTAGTAGAGGCTTACGTATAATATTGAATTTATTTAATATTGTACATGCCGAACGTTTCTTTTCCGGATAAGGATTCGGTATCCGGGAACGGAGCGTTACAGTTGGTATCAGAGAGAAGCGTCCTTTAGGTTTCCTTTCTTGAGATAAGTTTCTTTAGATCACCTAGTAACATTCTGATCTTCCTTAATCTTTCAGAATGGTAAGAAACCGCAGAGGCGTTATCAGAGGTGAGAGTTCAAGAGTTGGGCAAGAGGGTGGTCCGAATCAGAATCCGAACGAGATGCTTCATCAGCACCAACCTCACCCCCAAGTTAATCCAGAGATACCTCAGAATGATGGTCTACCTGATGATGAACCTTTACGAGTCACCATAGTAGGTGATATACCACCGGTGTATGTAACCCCAGTAACGAACGTGTATCCACCTCAAACTAATGTGTACCCTCCACCTCCACCGGTAAGCCACCCACCATTTTCAAGTATCCCACCGTATCAGCAAACCTTTTACCCTCCACCTACGAGTTATCCGCCTCAACCTACCATACCTCCGTCACCAAGAGTTGACCATCACTACGGTTTTGGTTATCCACCTTATGGACTCCACCAACCATACCACATCCCACCTCAACACCAAGGATACTACCCTTACCACCAAGTACCACCAGTGACTCAACCTCAACAGCCCTATCCACCTCCATACCCACCTCAAGTACCCTTTGGATACCCACCAGTTTACCCGCCGGTTTACCCACCAGTTGCTCAAGTGGTAAGACCTCCAGTGGCACTACCAGTTCAAGATCAGTTTCCAACAGTTGATTGGTATACAAAGTTGAAGAGGAACATGGTTCAAGACTTCTCCGGAAATGTGGAACCAGGCAAGGCATAATTTTGGATAAGGAGCTTTGAGAAGGCGTGTAGGAATGTGAATGTACCCGAAACAGAGATGGCACAGTTGGCAGTAGGTTTTCTCCTTGGGGCAGCGGAAAGTTGGATAGATGCGTTTGAGAGCAGCAATGGTAAGGTCACGGTTTGGGGAGTATTTAAGAAGTTTTTCTACACTGAATACTTTCCACCCGCGGTACAGGCAAATAAAGCGAATCAGTTTTTGAAACTCCAGCAAGGTGTAAATATGACGGTTTCACAATACACCAATCGGTTCAACGAGTTGGGTCGGTTCTACCCCGAGATTTTGAGTGTTGAAGAAAAGAAGATGGCTTTGTTCAAGAATGGTTTGTCTTGGGAAATACAAGCAAGGATGTTGGGATTCACAGCAAGGACCATGGCAGAGTTGCTAAACAAGGCTTTAGAAGTTGAGACGTTTAAGAACAAACCCTCAATCGTTATTGGAGTAAAAAGACCTTTTGAAGACAGCTTTGTAGAAGATCGGGAAGCTCCTCAGCCACAGGATGAGAAAAGGATTATCGCACCGCTTGCAGCCAAGTCAACAGTTGGTGCACCGGTTTGCTCAAAGTGCAAAAAGAATCACTCCGGAGAATGTCGGGCAGATTCAAATGGATGTTACCTTTGCGGTGAGACGGGACACTTTTCAAAAGCTTGCCCTGTAAGGAATGCTAGAAGGAATCAAGGAAACAACCAAGGAAAAGAAAGTCGACCAACAAGAGTTTTTGCTTTGGATGCTGCTATACCAGGTATCTTTTAGTTTGTTTGTTTTCTTAAATTATTCTTATGACATGAATTGAATTCATGTTGTATTTGTATTTAAGTAAAGGAACTAACTTTAGATACATTATTAATGGACAAATTAGCTATGTTAGCTTTGTCTAATACAAGATGACAAAGCTTTTGTGTTAAGTAAGATAGCTAAGAAGTTAAGCCTACCCTTCAACCATTAGGAAACATTTTGGACACCATCCGGGTAAGCATGTATAGAGGTTTGTTTGTTGATTAGGAGCTTGGTTAATGTGGTTTCAGAAGTTCAAGAAGTGGTAGGTCAGTTTTGGCTAAGTGTACAAAGGTTGGTTCAGTTTTGGGAATCCGTAGAGTTTGGTTCTTTGAATATCAAGATCAGAGTTGTTGTTTGTGATCCAAGTGTAAACAAGTGAAGCTTCGGTTTTGGTTTCGTTTTGGGAAAAGTGTTAGAGGAAGATCTACAGTTTGAGCGTGTTCAAGTTTCGAGGACGAAAATCCTCTTAAGGGGGGAGGAATGTAATATCCCGAATTTTCGAATAAGGGCAGACATGTCTTTTTACGGGAAACGGGGTATTATATTTAATTCATGGATTAAGTTTTATAGCAGAAAATATTAATTTGGATAATTAATATTTGTTTGGGAATTAATTGTGATTAAAGGAAATTAATTGGGTTAATGGGAAGTTTATTTTGGAAATAAACCTCCCATTACCATCAGAAGTTTTGAAACATCAATTTTTCCCTGGCAAGTTCGACTTATACGTTCCTCTCAAATCATAAAGAAAACAAAGAGAGACTTCTCCAAAATTCTCATAAGTCTGTGATGGGTTTTCAGAATCGTTTGAAGATTTGGAATCAACGGGAAGAGAGGATCGTTTTGATTCTAAAAGTGCAGAGTTTTGAAAGGTAATGGTTTTAGCCCTAATCTGTGGTTTTGTCAAGGTTTGATCAATCTTCAAGGCTTGGTTGGTTTGATTCGTAGTTCTTGTAGTTTAAAAGCTTTTGATCACCAATTAATTCAAGTTTAATTGTGATCAAATAGGTTTTTAGTGGAAGTTTGAAGAAGTGTTGCAGGTTTTGTCTTGGAGTTTTCTTTGAACAAGTAAGAGGCTCTTCCTAATGTTTAATTAAGGTTTTATGATGTTAAGGTTGTGTTTTGGATGTGATTTGTGGTTAGAAATCATGCTAGTTGTTGTTGTTGTAATACGACGTGTTATAGCATGTTTAGAACCTGTTTTGATGTCTTTTGGATGTATATTTTTGTAACGCCCAGTTCCCGGACACCGAGTCCTTATCCGGAAAGGAACGTTCGGCACGTATAAAATAAAAATAAATTCACTTTATACGTAAGCCTCTACTACGTCGTATCAAAAATAAGCAAACGGAAGCAAAAGACTAGGGTATAAAAAATTCCAAACATCCAAGAATAGAAATGAAATCTAAAGAAGGAAATGTAATTTATTACATTCAAGGAAACTACGAAATCCAAAAGAAATGTAACGATACTACAAGTCTCGAAAGACCAAAAGTCTAATACTGTCTAATGAAGAATAACAAAGTAATAAAAGTAAAGTCTTCAATGAGGCGTCTTCAAACGTCATCATCGAACTCCTCCTCGAAAACATTATCTACCTGTTCGTCTTCTCATCCCCAAACACATAGAAAAACATGCATTTGAGGTAAGTACAACGATTAATAAGAAAGAAGAAAGCTATGACAACAGCTTATAATTTATAAAGTAGAGATAATTAAAAGTTTAGTTGATTATGTGTGACCGACTCAATCTAGGGTTCACTCCATGTCCATCAACATGAATTGACTAAACGTCTCTACTTAACTTATCTATGTTACAACCGCACTCAAGGGCACTACGCCTGATGTATATCCACCAGGAGATATCGATTGCGACATATTAGTGGATCACACCAATATCCACGGAGGCTTGACTAGGTAGGCTCCGATAGTACGCACACCTCAACGGAGTCCCTCCGTACTTAGGGTTTTGTTGACCTGCGGAGTTCTTCCACCTTCAGAGGTAGCACACACACATCGCGATATATAGACCGGTGCCTATCCAAGAGAGACATGTTGTTTAATCTTTTACTAGTCAAGTACGTGTTTTATTAGGATGATTAACTAACCACCTATGTGTTTTCAATTAATCTCCTCACCTTGACTACTCTCTCCTGACCACTAGACACGGACAAGGCCTAGCAATTACACGCATATTGATGAATACTAATTCATCAAAGCACAAGCCTATCATGCTCTTCCGACGGATCCGAACTTCAACTCCCTTTAAGAGTACATTCGGTGTTTTAACTGAACGAATCAGAAGCTCAATTCAGGCTTGTTTATGTTATCCAATATTATCATATCATAAATTAAGGTCTAAAGCAATTATAACATGATTATGAAACCCGAAACCAAACTAGAATGATAAAACCGTAAAGACAAGGTAAAACAGGCCAGACGCCCGTCTGAACCCTATGGACGCCCGTCCGTAGTTGGACTCCCGTCCACTAAACCCCAAACGCCCGTCTGCCAAAAATAGCTACATCCTGAATCAAAAATCTAACCTCAGACGCCCGTCTGCCTATTGCAGACGCCCGTCTGGGCTACTAGGGTCTCGGACGCCCGTTTGCCTAGTTCAGACGCCCGTCCGCCTGGGTTTTTCCCAAAACACTAAGATCGCCAAAACTCGATTTCTGCACCGTTTCTAACTTAATTAGCATCGAATTAATCCTAGAAAAACGTAGAAACTATATCTAATCAACCGTAGCATCTATGATCCTTTGATCAACATAAAACACATCTTTTACTAGCATCTACACGTCTCAAAATCATAATCTAACCTTACGAATTATAACCGAAATCATAGGAAGAGTTTCTTACCTAATTGCTGCTCCAAAACCAGATAAAAAACCTCTGAAATCTGCTACAACTTCCAACAAACTGATATCCAAACGTTGCCCTTCTCACAATGATCCCAAATCTTCCGTTTGATCTGAAAACGGTTAAGCTTTGCCTCAGAAATCGCGAAAACTATCCAAGCCCTATTTTTTTCTCCTCACAGCCGCAGAGAAGGAAAAGCGTGTAAACTAAAATTTCTGAATTTGTGTTTAGGTTATGGGATTATTGTGTGTAAATTTCCTTTAAATACAATTCCCAAATAAATCCCTTTTTCCATAAACACCCTTAATTACCAAAATTCATATTTATCCCTTAATTATATATACATATACTCGAAAATTATGTATAAATAAATGATAAAAACACTTAACTCCAATAAAAGAAAAGAAATAATAATATTTCATTTTCGCAAAATGACACGTCTGCCCTTTCCCGAAAATCGGAATATTACATTCCTCCCCCCTTAAAAGGAGTTTCGTCCTCGAAACTAGAACATACCTGGTAAATCCACGAACTCTTGGAATTCACTGATCATATCATCTTCAACTTCCCAAGTTGCCTCCTCGGGTGAATGATTACTCCACTGAACCAAAACCAAAGGAATCATCCGTCTCTTTATCATCTTTTCCTTCCGGTCCAAAATCTTGATTCGTCTCTCATCATAAGCAAGATTGACTTGTAGGATTTCTGGATCAACCGTAGTTTCAACATCATTCCTCGTCAGACACTTCTTCAACATCGAGACGTGAAACACACTATGGACCCTTGACATCGATTCCGGTAACTTAAGCTTGTAAGCCAACGGTCCAATCCTTTCCAGAATTTCAAAAGGTCCAACATACCTCGGACTTAACTTTCCCTTTTGTCCAAAGCGTTTCACTCCCTTCATCGGTGAAGCTCGTAGATACACTCTATCACCGACTTCAAACTCAAGCGGTCTTCTTCTAACGTCTGCCCAACTTTTCTGCCTGTCTTGAGCTGCCTTCAGATTCTTCTTAACCAACTGAACTCTTTCCTTAGCTTATTCAACCATTTCCGGCCTCGTAATCTGTCTTTCCCGACTTCATCCCAAAACAAATAGCGTTCTACATCTTCTTCCATACAACGCTTCAAACGGGGGCATGCCTATACTTGCATGATAACTATTATTGTAGGCAAACTCTGCTACCGGTAGATAATCATCCCATGATCCACCTACTTTCAAAACACAAGCTCTTAGCATGTCCTCGAGTGTTTGGATGGTCCTCTCAGATTGTCCATCTGTCTGAGGATGAAAGGCCGTACTTAAGTCCAACTTGGTTCCAAAGGCTTCTTGTAAACTCTCCAAAACCGACTGACGAATCGACTATCTCGATCCGAGACTATAGAGATAGGAACTCCGTGTAACTTCACTATATTATCCAAGTATAGTGTCGTCATCTTCTTCAAAGTCATATCAACCTTATACGGTAAGAAATGGGCAGATTTGGTCAATCTATCCACAATTACCCAAATCACATCATGTCCTCCTTTTGTCCTTGGTAAACCGGTGATGAAGTCCATCGTAATCTTATCCCATTTCCATTCAGGGATATCCAAGGGCTTAAGCATTCCTCCTGGTCTTCTATGTTCTGCCTTAACCTTTTGACAAATGTCACACTCTGCCACGAACTTGGCTATCTCTACCTTCATTGAAGGCCACCAAAACTTTTCCTTCAAGTCTCGGTACATCTTAGTAGCACCTGGATGAACTGCAAAAGCAATCCTATGTGCCTCTTCCATAACCCTTTGTCTTAGGTTGCCAACATTAGGCACACATAAACGATCCTGGTACCAAAGGTTGCCATTCTTATCCAAGACATATCCTACTGTAGGCTTCTCTCTAGCAACTCGCTTCAAATCAACCAAAGTTGGGTCGTCATCTTGCTTTTCCCGAATGTCATCCATCAACTCTGACCTTGCTAACAACGGCGCCACAAACTGTCGTTCCTCAATCTGATCAAACATGCTGATTTCCAGTCTATCTAACCTTTCTGCCACATCTTCTATGCTTGAAACTGCAAACAATGGTTTCCTGCTTAAAGCATCTGCCACTACGTTGGCTTTGCCTGGATGGTACTGGATATCCAAATCATAATCCTTTACGAACTCTAGCCATCTCCGTTGTCTCATATTCAGATTCTCTTGTGTGAAGAAATACTTTAAACTTTTGTGGTCGGTGAAGATCCTTGCCTTAACTCCATACAAGTAGTGCCTCCAAGTCTTTAATGCAAACACGACTGCCGCCAATTCTAAGTCATGTGTCGGGTAGTTCTTCTCATGCACCTTCAATCGCCTGGATGCATAAGCAATCACTTTCCCCTTGCATCAACACACAACCTAGACCCTCGCCCAAGCATCTGTGTAGACATCGTAGTTATAAAAATCTCCGAATCGCCAACACTGGGGCCGTAGTCAACCTATCCTTCGGGTATGAAAAGCAAGATCACACTCGCTAGTCCATTCGAACTTCACATTCTTCTCGTGTAAGCTTAGTGAGTGGAGTAGCTATCTTTGAAAAGTCTTGCACGAACTTCCTATAAGAGCTACCAAACCAAGAAAGCTCCTTACTTCCGAAACTCAGAGTAGGTTTAGGCCAATTCTCAATCTGCTTCTATCTTTGTCTTTGGATCAACTTGGATGCCATCTCCGTAAAATGACATGTCCCAAGAAACTGACTTGTTTCAACCAAAAGTCGCACTTAGAGAACTTAGCAAACAATTGGTTCTTCTTCAAGGTATCTAACACTATCCTTAAGTGTTCTTCATGTTCTTTCTCATCCTTAGAGTACACTAGGATGTCGTCTATGAACACTATCACAAACTTATCCAAGTATGGCATGAAGACTCGCTGCATCAAATCCATAAATGCGGATGGAGCATTAGTGAGTCCAAAAGGCATAACCAAGAACTCATAATGTCCATACCTCGTACTAAAAGCCGTCTTCGGTATATCTGCCACCTTGATCTTCAACTGATGATATCCGGACCTAAGATCAATCTTAGAGAACACTTTCTTGCCTTGCAACTGATTGAACATATCATCTATCCTCGGCAAAGGATACTTATTCTTGATGGTAAGGTTATTCAACGCTCTATAATCGATGCACATCCTCATGCTACCATCTTTCTTCTTCACGAACAAAACAGGGCTCCCAGCTAAATCTTGGGCTGAATTATATTCCTCTCAAGCATATCCTTAAGTTGAGCCTTCAACTCCTTTAATTCAGCCGGTGCCATCCTATAGGGTGCCTTAGCAACTGGTGCCGCTCCGGGTACCAACTTGATCTCAAACTCGATTTCCCTATCCGGCATGTTTCCCGGTAACTCTTCCGGAAATACCTGAGGGTACTCTCTCACTACCGGAGTTTCTTCTAGCTTAGGCTTCACTTGTCCCACATCCACTGCGTACAACAAGTAGCCTTCACAACCCTTCTGACAAGCTCTGATTGCCTTAACCACTGAAATTATCGGATGTCGCTTCTTACTCGGCTTGTACACATTCCCCTGATAAGTCTTGTCTGATTTCCCGGGTATCTTAAAAGTCACTTTCTTCTCCCGGCAATCTAAGTGAACAAAATTCTCGGATAGCCAATCTATCCCAAGAATCACGTCAAAGTCTGAAAAGTCTAAAACCGTGAATTCGCTCTTGCATCGATAAGATCCAACTCGAACTCCCACTTGAGGTATCATCCTAGTTACCTTTGTTACCTTCCCTAATGGTGTAGTTATCTCCAAAGTGTTTCTTAAAGGTTCCGAAGTTAAACTCAACTTCTTAGCTACCTTGGTCGACACAAAAGTGTTAGACGCTCCCGTATCGAACAAAGCTCTGACCACTAGGTTATATAGCATTATCGTACCTAGGATGCATATTCGTTCATTTAAATAAAATTACAGCATGAATAAACGCGCCATAAAAATATTAAAATAAATTTACAACAAGGTACCTGAAATAACATCATCCTCTGGTTCTGCATCTCTAGCATCAGCTGCAAAAACTCGAACTGGTCGGCTTGGGCCGCTTCTCCCGTTTCCTCGGCTCGTACCCCCTTTATTCCCCTTATTGGGACATTCTCTAGAAAAGTGCCCCGGTTCTCCGCAAAAGTAGCAACCGCCTGAACTAGCTCTGCACTCTCCTGAATGATTCCTATTGCACTTGGAACACAGAGGTGCACTGTTTGGGGCCTTAGCTGCCGTGGGAACCGTTGTCTTCTTGACGTTCTGCTGCGGCGCTCCCCGATAATTTCCCTGACTAGTCCCAAAGTTCCGCTTGTTTCCAATGACAACTGTGGCCTTCTTCCTAAAGGTCTCAACCCCCAAGGCTTTATTCAGCATTTCCGCCATGTTCCTTACTGTAAACCCCAACATGCCAGACTGTATCTCATGTGCTAGTCCTTCCTTATACAGTGCCATCTTCCTTTCTTCCACTTTCATGAGCTCGGGATAGAACCTTCCTAACTCGTTAAACATATTGGTATACTTGAGATACCGCCGATGAATACCCCGCTTGGGCCAAAAGCGGCTTGCCTTATCTGCTGTGCATCTGTTGCGGAAAGTACTCATTATAGAACATAGCTTTGAAAGCTTCCCAGTCTGTGACCTTGCCATTGCTACTCTGTATAGCATCTATCCAAGCTTCTGATGCGCCCAAAAGAAAACTAACGGCTAACTGTGCCATCTCTGTCTCAGGCACATGAATGTTCCTGCATGCCTTCTCGAAGCTCCTTATCCATTCCTCGGCCTTTGAATGTTCAACATTCCCATAGAAATTCTCAACCCGATTCCTTCTCAATATCGTATACCAATCCACAGCCGGTGCTTGCTCAAATGCCGGTCTCACTGGTGGGTAAACCGGAGGGTAACCAAAAGGTACTTGTTCTTTGGCATCTTGCTGTTGTTTGAGGTAAGTCGGATTCACTGAGGTTCAGCCGAAAAGGGTAGTATCCTTGATGGTAATTCGGTGATGTTGTGGGGTTGGTTGAGGTTGTTGGAGACCAAAGGGTGGGTAACCAAAACCATGCTGATGGTCGAACCACGGTGAAAGTGGTACAGTAGGTCGAGGGGTATGACCTGCAGGAGGTGGGTAGAAGGTCTGCTGTTGTTGGTGGAACACCAATGGTGAGGGGTGGCTCATTGGTGGAGGGCAAACTCTAACTGGTGGAGGATAAACACTGACTGGTGGAGGGTAAAAGGTTTGCTGGTGTGGAGGGTAGCTTACCGGTGGCGGTACAAATCCTGTTGGAACATCACTCACCAAGGAAAATCGAATCAACTCCCCACGCCATCGTGGAGGTTGCTCTGATGTGGTCTCGTGACAAACCTGCCGAGACTGGGGTGTGGGTGTCGCGGTGCGAGGTGGTGGTGATAAACTCCGCTGTGGTGGAGGAATCTGCCTCACAACACCGCCTCCTACGACCGGTGTTGGACTTTCCCGTCGAACTCTGGAAGTCTCTGCACCCGCCTCGGCTTCTAGTGAACACCATCCTGATGATCAAAGAAAGACCAGAACGTTACTAAAAGGTCCATAGAAAACTCATCTAAGAAGAAGGAAGCCTAAAAGACGCTTCTCTCTCGATACCAATCATAACGCCCGCTCCCGGACAAATGAGTCCTTATCCGGAAAGGAACGCTCGCACGTATAAAATAAAAATTAATTCACTTTATATGTAAGCCTCTACTACGTCGTATCAAAATAAGCAAACGGAAGCAAAAGACTCGGGTATAAAAATTTCCAAACATCCAAGAATAGAAATGAAATCTAAAGAAGGAAATGTAATTTATTACATTCAAGGAAAGTACGAAATCCAAAAGAAATGTAACGGTACTACAAGTCTCGAAAGACCAAAAGTCTAATACTGTCTAATGAAGAATAACAAAGTAATAAAAGTAAAGTCTTCAATGAGGCGTCTTCAAACGTCATCATCGAACTCCTCCTCGAAAACATTATCTACCTGTTCGTCTTCTCATCCCCAAACACATAGAAAAACATGCATTTGAGGTAAGTAGAACGTACTTAATAAGAAAGAGAAGCTATGACAACAGTTATAATTTATAAAGTAGAGATAATTAAAAGTTTAGTTGATTATGTGTGACTGACTCAATCTTGGGTTCACTCCATGTCCATCAAAATGAATTGACTAAACGTCTCTACTTAACTTATCTATGTTACAACCGCACTCAAGGGCACTACGCCTGATGTATATCCACCAAGAGATATCGATTGCGACATATTAGTGGATCATACCAATATCCACGGAGGCTTGACTAGGTAGGCTCCGATAGTACGCACACCTCAAATGAGTCCCTCCGTGCTTAGGGTTTTGTTGACTCCACGGAGTTCTTCCACCTTCGAGGTAGCACACACATCGCGATATATAGATCGGTGCCTATCCAAGAGAGACATGTTGTTTAATCTTTTACTAGTCAAGTACGTGTTTTATTAGGATGATTAACTAACCACCTATGTGTTTTCAATTAATCTCCCTCACCTTGACTACTCTCTCCCTAGACCAATAGACACGGACAAGGCCTAGCAATTACACAGACATTGATGAATACTAATTCATCAAAGCACGAGCCTATCATGCTCTTCCGACGGATCCGAACTTCAACTCCCTTTAAGAGTACATTCGGTGTTTTAACTGAACGAATCAGAAGCTCAATTCAGGCTTGTTTATGTTATCCAATATTATCATATCATAAATTAAGGTCTAAAGCAATTATAACATGATTATGAAACCCAAACCAAACTAGAATGATAAAACCGTAAAAGACAAGGTAAAACAGCCCAGACGCCTGTCTCAACTCCTATGGACGCCCGTCCGTAGTTGGACGCCCGCCCACTAAACCCCAAACGCCCGCCTCGCCAAAAAAACAGCTACATCCTCGAATCAAAAATCTAACCTCGACGCCCGTGCACGCTTATTGCAGACGCCCGTCACTATTAGGTCTCGACACCCGTCTCGCTTAGTTCAGACGCCCGTTGACACCGCTAAACCTAAACCTAACCTTGAAAATAAAGGCGAGAAAGTCGATGACGCTTCTGGTTTAAACGATCCTAACCGGCAAAGGTACCGGGTCAAATTGTGGTGCTAGTATGGTGAGTCGAGTGTCGAATCCTCGTGGAACTTGGTAATTTCTTTTACGTGTGGTTAAACACCAAAGAGTCGCTATTAACTCGATCTAAATCGCAATTTTATAACACGTATCACTACTATTCTAGCCAACATAAAATAAATACGTAATTTAAAAGTTATTCTAATATAATATATATAGATATATAAATATATATATAGATGTACATAAATTGCAAAGTATATATATAGATATAAATATATAGGTACCAATGTATTAAACAGATATTTTTAGAGAACTGGCCAACACTTATATAATTGGTTTATACGATCTTTTCGATTAATTGAAATGTGTTCGATCACTCCTTTTATTTTAGGTCCAATTGAGTAAGTGAAACGGTGCACTCCTGAGGTAAACAATTCCTCCTCACACGAAATGTATGAAATTGTCATATGTCCATTGCATCACCCAAGGTCCACAATCATTACGGTAAACGAATTAATCAACAGTCCCGAGTACAAATCTACCTTTAGATAAAAGGAGTCATTCCGCTCACAAACGGTCAATTTTATTTTAAAGGCTCCGGTTGTCAAAGCCGGACGATTTAACTTTCCGGTTTAAGTTTCAATTAAACTGATGATTTAACATTATTACGATCTCGAGTACAAATTATAATAAAATTCATTTCTCCCAAAACAAATTTACCCCGGGTAGTAAAATCGGATTCCGTTATCACGTTATTCACACGCCAATTTTACCCTCCGGTTTTTCTATCTTTTATCTCATATCCTCGACTACGAGGCGCCAATTCATAATTAGATTATGAATTCCTCGAGATCGGTTAAATATGTCAATACGAATACGATCAAAATAGAAAAAGATTCAATTAACTCAATTTTAGTCATTTTAACTTAACAACATTTCTTTAACGAAAAGATCGAAATAAAACCGATTACATAGTTTTGGCCAAGAGTATATTTAGCCTAAAAACATTATAACAACGAAAAATATAAAACAAACATAAATACTTAAGAAAAGTTACCCGAATACGGCAGTTGATTCGTAAATCGTATTTTCCGGACATTACAACTTCTTTAGCAAAACCGACTTCCGAGATTTTCCCGAGCATTATAACGATACTAAAACTACATTATTACAAGGCGTAAGGCCTTATTTACAACTACAAATAAAAATTAAAAAGAAAAGAAAAGGAAAGAAAGAGAGAGATATATATATATATATATGAGATGTATATATATATTTGGTACCCTCCGATCCGTTCTCTCTCGATGCATTCCTTATATAGGCAAAGGTCTCAAGGCCGGACGGTCCGGTATTAGGCCGGCTCGGTCCGACTAATGATTACTCCCATCGACTTGATCTCTTCAAAGATGTGCGTGAAGATATTATTTTTTATATATAATTATTAAACTTCTAAAATTCATATCTCGAGTTCGGCCTCCAAAATTGCAAACGAAATGCCAAAATTAAGGTCTCGAGAAACTCTACAACTTTCATGAAGGACTCTTCTCCGATAACGCCTTCTTGATAACCTCGTGTTCTCCTCGAAGCTTTTACGGGATTTTTCTTAATCCAAATCGATTAGCCACTTGATCACTGCTTAAGTTGTAGACCTCCAATCTTCATAATTTAAATTGCATTGGAAAGCTCTCGGAAAAATCTACAACTTTCGTGAAGAACACTTTCTCTGAAAATGTTGTTTTGATGAGCCATTCGTTTGTCGAAGACATTTCTATTATTACTTATCCGGATTGATTGGCCACTTGTCCACTTAAGCTATTCAATTAACCATTTAAGCCCGTGGCACTCTCTAAATCATTCCAGATATGGTTAAACTTCAATATGTCGATTCTCGGGTCTTGGTTTATAAATCGCAATAAAATACCACAAATACCTAACGTAAATCGACACGACACTCCGATTTACTAAAATCGGTACAAAATTACAACTTTTATTATTATTACTATTAACTACTCTAAATTATAAAGATTAACATTTTATACCATAATTTCATATATTTTATATAGAATTCGTTAATAAAACATAATAATATAACGTATATTTAATCATATAAAAATAATACATCACCCGTCCGCCTGGGTTTTTCCCAAAACGCTAAGATCGCCAAATCTCGATTTCTGCACCGTTTCTAACTTAATTAGCATCGAATTAATCCCAGAAAAACGTAGAAACTATATCTAATCAACCGTAGAATCTATGATACTTTGATCAACATAAACACATCTTTTACTAGCATCTACACGTCTCAAAATCATAATCTAACTTTACGAATTATAACCGAAATCATAGGAAGAGTTTCTTACCTAATTGCTGCTCCAAAACCAGATCAACAACCTCTGAAAACTGCTGCAGCTTCCAACAAACTGATATCCAAACGTTGCCCTTCTCACAACGATCCCAAATCTTCCGTCTGATCTGAAAACGGTTAAGCTTTGCCTCAGAAATCACGAAAACTATCCAAGCCCTATTTTTTTCTCCTCAGAGCCGCAGAGAAGCAAAAGCGTGTAAACTAAATTTTCTGAATTTGTGTTTAGGTTATGGGATTATTGTGTGTAAATTTCCTTTAAATACAATTCCCAAATAAATCCATTTTTCCATAAACACCCTTAATTACCAAAATTCAGATTTATCCCTTAATTATATATACATATACTCGAAAATTATGTATAAATAAATGATAAAACACTTAACTCCAATAAAAGAAAAGAAATAATAATATTTCGTTTTCGCAAAATGACACGTCTGCCCTTTCCCGAAAATCGGAATATTACAATTTTGATGTTAAACTTGGTTGGGTTTGAGTAGAAATCGATAGAGTGCAGAAAACTGTGTTTTGTGCAGTTTTGCCCAGTTTTGCCGCCCACCAAAGCTTTTGGCGCCCCAGACTGCTTTGAGAGTTCAGAACTCTCTCGATGCATTTTTACGCGCCCCAACATGTTTGGCTCCCCAAACTCGAACAGAGAGTTTAGTGAAGTTTCTGAAGCGCTTTTGGCGCGCCCCAAAGGTGTTGGCGCCCCCCAACACTATTTAAATGTTATTTTGAGTGTTTTAAGCTACGAGATGAGTTCTAAATGTTATCTCTTGATCTAATAACAATAAATGAACATGAACAAGCCCGGATTAAGCTTCTGATGCGTTTAGTTCCGGCACCGGATGTACTCTTCCATACAGTTGAAGTTCAGGACCGTCGGAAGGGTATGAATGGCTTGTGCTTTGTGGAATTAGCATTCCTCAATGTCTGTGTATGTTCTAGGCCTTGTCCGTGTCTGGTGGTCTAGGAAAGAGAGTATTAGAGGTGAGGGAGCTTACTTGAAAATACTTAGGTGGCTAGTTAACAATTAATAATAAACATACTTGTGTAGTAAAAAGATTAAACATCAACCCATTCTTGGTAAGGCACAAGTCTATATCGCGATGTGTGGGCGTTCAGATAAAGTGGATAACTTCGTAAGTCTTTGGACCCTACATACGGAGGAACACCACCCCGTAAGTCCGAGACCCGACGTACGGAGGGACTCCGCCGAGCGTGTACACTATCGGACTTTCCCCCGTGGATATTGGTGTGATCCGCCAATATGTTGCACACAGATACTTCATGGTGAGTAGCACCATGCGTAGTGGCCTTGAATGATGATGTAACAAAGATAAGTTAAGCAAGAAACCAATAGTCACAACATGTTGATGAGCATGAAGTGAACCCTAGAGTTAAGTCGGTCTCATAAAGATAACTTAATAATAACTAATGAACCTTTCGTTGTAAACTCTAATTATGCATTAGCTTCTCCTTCTTGCTAAGTACTTTGTACTTACATCAATTGCATGTTTTGTTGTATGCTTTTAGGGTGAGAAGACGAACATGTTGACCTTGAGCTCATTGAGGAGTTTGATGATGATATGTGATGGAGATGCTCGGGGATGTTTCTTTGTTGTTTTTATTTATAAACATGGTACTAGATTATGTTGTATCTTATCTTTAAAAGAATATGTTTTACTTTTATTTTCATGTTGTAAGACAATTTTGTAAGTCCTTTCTTTGAGATTTCGTATGTTGTAAGTTTCTTTTCGTTATTGTAAGGATAACCTTCTATCTTTAGTCGGTTTGTTTCTATTCTTAGTAGCTTTTCCGAGGTTTTACCGAGTCTTTTTAGCCTGCCGTCATAAAACTCGACACGACGTAGTAGAGGCTAAAGTATAATATTGAATTTATTTAATATTATACGAAATTAACGCTTATTTTCCTGATAAGCGACTCTGATCCTAACGGAGCACATAATGTTCTGACTCGACGAAAAGAAAAAATTTAAAGACTGATTCACAGTACACGTTTTCAGTTAAAAAACAAAAAAAAACGAAAAGAAAAAAAAAAACCCACATAAATGTCCAGATCGGACAGTCAAAATATTCTAGTACTACAATCATGCTCTCAATAAACTACGGCTACATAGATTTTATCGATCAAATAAACGTCTTATACAATGTGGAGAACAGAAAACAGGATCCAATAATAGTGTCTACAATAAACTTCCAAGAAAAAAGACTTCTAAGCAGTGCTTAAGGATTGAAAGAAATCTGGCGTCAATAAGATTCAGAATACCTTTTATGAGGAACTTTTGAGGCAGTTATCACATGGACTTGAGCCACGTTTGCATTTACTGCGGTCAAAAGATTCTCCAAAATGCTCTAAAAGTGTTTGTCTACGGCATTCCTTCTGCAAAGCAAAATATTGGAATTTATTTAGTGATTGCATAAAGAATCGTCCGGGACAGTGTTTATGAAATTTTGGCAAGTCATCATTGATGTGGATTAACTTACCTTAAGTTCACAGTAAGATTGCATTTTGCGAGCTTGATCCATGGCCTGCTTGAAGCTATCTTTTTTGAATCCTTGCCCACTTCTTAACATACATACAATACGGCTGAAATCCTTCTTCTGGTACAGAGCAATGCATGCTGAAGGATCTCCATCTCTGCCTGCTCTTCCTGATTCCTGGTAATAGCTTTCAATTGATTTCGACATTGTATTGTGGATGACGAACCTCTGCAGGTATTATATAATCGTCACAATAACGAAAATACTATCAAGTACAAGTAACAATATAAACCAGTTCTTGTGCAATTAGAATTCTATAAAATCTAATGAACTGCACTAGTCCATCAGGTATGCATTGTCTTTTCAATAGTTATCAATAGATTTTACCATCATAAAAGGAAGCTGGTTTATATAGAAATCTACAATAAATAATGAAGACTTACGACATCAGGTTTATCAATACCCATCCCAAAAGCTATGGTGGCACACACAATCTGGACTTCTCCTGTATGCCATTTTTTCTGAACTGCAACCCTTTGGCGAGCTGCTAAGCCAGCATGGTAGTATACTGTTTTAACCTTGCATTTTTCGTTCAGATACTTAGAGACCTCCATACACTCGTTTTTAGAAAGGCAGTACACAATCCCACATACGCCCTTGAACCGGTCCAGGACCAATTTTCCAAGCTGCTTGAGAGGTTCTTTACTCTTTTCCAACACTTCGTAGTTCAGGTTAGGTCGATCAAAGCTAACTTCGAGGACCAGTGCATTGGGAATTTTAAGAGCATTCAGGACATCCTTCAAGGGGGAAAAAAATTGTTTCAAACTAAATATAAAATGAACTTTAAAAGCCCATACAAGTAGCAACCTTACCTCACGAACTTTTGGCGTTGCTGTAGCTGTCAATGCCATTACTGGTACTTCGGGGAAGTTCAGCTTCAGGCATCCTAATACTCTGTAATCTGGTCGAAAATCATGTCCCCATTGGCTAAATGACAAATCAAAGGGAGCAATGAAAAAGGATGGTCGTTGTAGTAAAGTATGCAGCAAAGATATACGTTTTCCTATAATAACTTAGACATGCAAATTGTTATAACCTATACGCATCTTTTTAACAGTTGCACGCACCTTATGAGAAATATGAGTATGTACATTTACAGATCTCAATAACTACATCTTCATTTACTAAAATCCGAGCAAAAACGTAGTACTTTGAGCATTTTGTAAAGAGGAACGAACAATTATCCATAAGTGTATCTCGCCGGAGGCAAGATTAAAACAGTCATTAAATTATGTGGAATGGCAACGAAACTACTGCCCGATCTCCATTTGTTTGGTATAAGCCAGTTGAATGCATGACAGCATTGCTTGCTAGAAGCAGGTTCAAGCTATGAACTTCTAGATTCAAGCTTAGCCATAGCAAGTTGCTAATTTTTGGCATGAAAGGGACCAAAATCTGCCAGGAAAATGCAAGTAGAGAGTAATAGTTGAGGTTGAGGATGGACTAAAGCACAATTTGGGAAGGAAAAAGTTGGAGAGAAGTAAGCTGAAAGGAATTTGCATGTTAATTTGTGGCATGTAGCTATAATTTCAGTTCCAGGTTGCCCACCAGATGGCAGGTCATATGGTTTAGATTCTTTAGAAGTATGAAGATTCCAATGACGGAGATTTCATTGATGCCATTTTTGCTTGAAAATGAAACCTAATGCGGCTCTCATACAAATTTTGTTTTTTATAAACTCAACTGAAGATGTTTCAGTTGTTTTAAAATTTTATTAAGAGTCTGGAATGTATTAATGGGTACGATTTACATGGTTTAACAGCTAAAAGAAAGAAATAGTAGTCCGCCAACTGCCTAATAAATACAGGTGGCGCAGGCAATTAATTAAGACTACAACAGCTAGGTCTAATAATAAATTAGCACTATCAGGCACCAACAAATACTAATAATTTTAAATACTTTCAACAAATTACCAAAAAAAACTACAAATATAAATGACGTAGTAGGCGAGTTGACATGATGAAAGGTGTTGATATACACATTATTTCTCCACTATCACACTATTTCATCCTTGTGCTCCTAGCAATACTTCTCTATCTCTTTCTTACTTTCTACTAGATAGTTCAGTAGCATACCTTACACAATGAGCTTCATCAATAACAAATCCAGCTAATAGTCCCTGACATATAGACATCACATCAGGTTTATTGACCATATAATGATATGCACACATGTAGATTCAAACAGACTTAATAGAACCGCAATTCATGCAAAAGGTTACCTTTCTGTGTAGACATTTCAGCACCTCTTGGAAAGATGCATTTCCAGCAATTCTTTCAGGGGTGACATAAACGAGCTTGCATGACGGTTTATCTTTCCTATAAAATTCAAAAGGAAAACTAAGAAATAACTGACATGCATAGATATTGCTTGGGTTCAAAATAATTGAGTAGTAAGTGAAGAAACCTGCAACTTCAGAATTTCCAACTGCTAAACAATATATTTCAGCTTAGAATCCAGTACAGAAGCTTGCAGAGAAAGAAGGGGGGGGATACTGTACAGAAGCATGTTCTCAAATAGATTGCATAAAAAATCCAGAATAAGCTCCAAAAAGGAGGGAAAAGAGGTTTAAGCTCATGGAACCTTCATATTTAGAACTACGAAGGAGTTAGAGTAAAGTTGCACAATAAAAGGTAGAAAATGAGTCCTTGCCTTAATTCTTGAAGCACAGCAGCAGCTTGTGCAGAGGTTTGCTGAGAATTCAAAAATGTTGCAGCAATTGCATACTTAAGGTTGAGAGTGATAATCTGGTCTTGAATGAGGGAAAGCAATGGAGATATAACAATGGTAACACCTGGTTGAAGAACAGCTGGAAGCTGAAACACAAAAGAAATGCACGTCAAATAATAAATAGCCATACCTCAACAATTTTTCATGACAGGTACATTTGCACCAGTCTCTCACCGTACTGATGCAAATGCTAGAGAGAAAAATGTTGCATATTGAAATAAAAGTGATGGTGGAAGTTTCATCAATATTTTTCTAGATACCAAATAGATGAAAACTAATCAAGGTCGGACTTTAAAACTGAATCACTAGAGTAAGTTTCAGCCCTATCCTCCAAGAGCAAGTCGAGATGCATAGAAGTATAGAACTATAAAAAATATTAACCAGTGAGATAAAAGACAGAAAGATCTGTAGTGAACAGGGACAACATTCCAACACGTGCACCACAATATACTAGTACACGAAAAACAATCGTGAAGTCATTTTTTGTTGTCTTCGAGTACGTATTCATTTTGGGACCATGAAGTATATAAACAAGAATGCCATGACAACTTGAGTAGGCGATAGAACACTTGGATTTATATAGGCAGACATACCGACAAGTTAAAACAAAATAAACTCATTGTCCAAGCTAAAAAATGTAAGCTATCAAAACTAATCATAATGTAAAAAGTGAATGACTTCCAGTTCCAGCAAATGAGTTAGAGCCCATTTGAGGTTCAAATAGCAGTTCAACTAACGTTTATTTGAATGGACATAAACATATGAAATGGCTACTACTATCTGAAAGATACAATCATTTTGCCTTCAAAATTTTGGGTTTGATTAAAGGGAGCCTTGCCGCAGTGTTAAAAGTTGTTGTGTGACCAGAGCTCACGAGTTCAAGTTGTGGAAACAATCTCTTATATAAACATAAAGTAAGACAGGATAGTAGTGGGTAGCAGATGACGTTTATTTGAATGGGGGAATAAACGTAAGAATCACTCTCACGACTAAAAGATCTAATCTTTTTGCCCTGATATCGTTAAATCTGACAGGATGAGAGGCACATAAAGATGCAGACCTGGTAACATAGACTTTTACCACCTCCAGTAGGCATGAGAACAAAGCAATCGTGCTTCTCAACAAATGTTTTGCATGCCTGATGCTGCAAAGTTCGAAAGCTTCTATTTCCAAACACTACTGCATTTGCCAATTCAATGTCATCCAAGCGCTGCAGCTCTTCATATGTCAACGTTTTGGCCACATTCTCTGTTGTTACCGGCAATCTCCTCTTTGATGAAACTGAATTATGAGTACTGCTTTTACAATAATCCTTCAAAATTCATTGAAAGAGATAAGAGGAAATAGTGCACGGATTGATATCATAAATGACACACTTTTGGGGTAATTTAGTCAAAATGAATACGTTTTCAGGGAATACAATGACAGAGAAGTGCACACTAGTTCTTTTCCAAGGATGTGAATTCTAAAAAATATGGACTTGATTTTTTAAGCATGGCATTTGACAAAAATACTGCTCAACTGTTCAAGCTACATTCCATATCTCCTATGTACTTTGTCCTAAATTACCTTTTAGAGACTAAATGAAGCCAAAATAAGAGGTCATAGACCCAAGAAGTTTGCTGAAGCACTACTTTTATATACAAGGACAGAAAATAGGTTCAAAACTAACAACTTAGAAAAGAAAAAGGGATCAGCAAAATTGTATCACATTAACACTACCTGAGTAATGGAAGATCGTTTCCTTGAACTCATATCAACGCCCTGACTGCTGCATTGCCCTCGAGCTTTCCCTTCACTTATACTTTCCATTTCATAAAGGAAGACTTCGTCTTCTTCGTGGTGAGATTGCGGAGAATCTTCAATAACATGAACTTCATTTCCTCCATCATATTTTCCCGGAGGAACGTCGTCTAGGTCGTTGTCCAACATCTCAGACAATGTTCCGCAAGCCTCCGACTCCATTGCTTGAAAATCATCATTATCCCAATCCTCGGTATCCTGAATGGACTCCGCCAATGCCGCCAAAAATCATCCCCGCAATGCTCGACACTGATGAACTCTTTCCCATCATCACCTTTACATATAATTTTCCAACAATCACACTTCGAAAAACAAAAATTAAATTTGTTCAATAGCTGAAGTTAATGTACTCATAAAGATGAGAGGATCGAATACCGTAGAGATGAACGAGGCGGTCAAAGCATTTGATGGCGGAATCCTGGTCAAATCCGAAATCGAGAGCTGTTGATTAATTTCGTTCTTTCGAGCTCCAGATCGTGATCGTCCATCCGTAATTAGGTGCCGATCAGTGGCAGTGGCCGGTGAAGAACGAATTGATTTTCCCGCGCTTTTGAAAATGGTATGGGATTGCAATGATGCCAGATTTACCAGCTGATCATTATTTTAAGGGGTTTTATCATTACGCCGAACGGGTTCGTGTGACGATACTTAATAATGATGTTTTCGATTAAAAAATAGCTTATCTTTTCACACCGCACAAACTATTTTGACATAAATGGATCTGTAGTTTTGTAGACCACGGACTCGAGCACAATGGATGCATATCCCTGGGCTTCATGCCAAAAGGGTTCTCGAGAGATGAATCATTTAGCATTTGGGTTGTGGTCAACTAACTAACCTGTTTAGTAGGCCAGTGCAGTTTGTGGCCCAATGTTCACCCCCACGGAAAAGTACACCCTTTGAACCCCCTTTGCCATGTTGACATGTCGCTCATTTGCTTCCTAAGATCCGTCACTTCAGCTTGCATCCTTGTAAATTCCTCACTGCTCGACTCGGTCAACCGAGCTAATCGGTTTCTCAAACTCTTCTCTCTCTCATTTCACTGCCTCGCTGCTTTCCGCAACTCTCTCTATTGTGGCCAAGGCAACATCAGGTTGCACACTCATCACATATCCCCACATGCCGCATTAAGTTAGACTGATCATTTTCTCGCAATCCACCATAGAAAAGATGTACCTGATCCCATGATTCCAAACCGTGATGCGGACACTGCCTCAACATTGCCTTAAATCTATCACATGCCTAATGCATACTCTCCATGTCTAACTGTTCAAAATTTGCTATATCGGCCTTCATGTCTAAAGTTCTGGAGAGGGGACAATACTTTAGTAAAAACTTTGAAGTCACTTGATCCCGAGTGTGTAAGAATCATGGGAAGTGACTCAACCATGCTCTTGGGCTTCCTTTAAGGTAAATGGAACAATAACATTATGATCGCAGCTTTCTCGTAAACACCGCTCATCTTCACCGTCCGGCAAACTTGCATGAAATGGTTTAAAATGATTGGGGTCCTCGCTGACTTCCTCCGAATTGAGCACTCGCTGCTCAAAATGTACCACACATGTTGTTTATCTCTAGATTGTTCGCTGAATGGGTGGCAAACGAATGGGGTTATGCCTCACCAATATTTGGGGTCGCATAGTCTTGTAATATTCTCCCCTGATTACCTTGATTTTGTACCATAGGTCGTACAACCACGTTCTGAACCCCGACCAGGGGCGACTGGTCGGGGGTTAGAGTTTTGAACCATCATCTGCATCATCATGTTCATGAATTGATTCTGATCCACGGGCATTTGATCAAATACATTCCCCTGATTGTTATTGTTTTGATGCCCTTGTTGTTGTTGTCGGACCTGGTTCTGCCGACCGCCTTGATTTTGGACCCCATTTGGTCCCAGATTTGGTGCCCTCTTATTAGGTGGGGGCTCTCTATTAAAGTTATGTATATCTCGATCCTCGGGTGTAAGCGTTGGGTCTAACCAGTAACCCATCTTCACCATATCTCCAACATGTAAATTCGCTAAATCTCTCGCTTCCCGGTCATTTCTCGATTCTTCTAATTCGGATTCTAACTCAATAAATGATGTTGATGCTTTTTCGAAAATTACCTTGTCATTTCCGCGCCCAAAGTTGTCGCTCAAATGCTTTGATTCCAGGGGATGTAAGGATATAAAGTGGCTCCTTAGAACTCCCGGTCATACACTACAAACACCAAAACAACAAGAAAACAAGAAAAACAAAATGACATAATCATAAATACTCGAATGACTTTCTGATATTGACCGATTCCCCGGCAACGGCGCCCGAAAACTTGATGGCCAAATTATAGCAAACCAACTTTAACCGGCAGAGTACCAGATCGGTTGTACTACAATCAATCAAGTATCCCAATCACTCTAGTATTTAGTTTAGGCTCACAAATATTGGTGAAGGAAATTATGACTAGAAAAAGATAAAAATGCTAACTTTAAAAACGTATGATAAGAAAATAGCTAAACGATGGTCAAGAACACTACTCCTAACACCTTTATCGAATCACCAGGGACGAGCCTTAACCTACCAGCCAACCAATGGTTTCTAATGAATGTGTTGTGGGTGCAATCTCTTAAACTGGTCCTAGGTGCTAATACCACAACTTAATTACCCTATATTCATTTCAACAGTCCCCTCTATGGGATTTAATTGACCTAAAATGATTAAGAACTGTAATACGCTCCGCATCCACTGAGTTCACGGCTTAGCTAGAAAAAACCTTACCAAGGACAAGCTATGAAAAACTCGACTAGTTCGTGCATGGCAGTCCTAAAACTCTAGTTCGCACACTCCCTCACAAAATATATTTATAAAGTTCATGTGTGGGATCAATTAATGGTTAACTACTCCACTAATAGCATTAGGTTCAAATTTTAGGACACAACAATTCAAAAGATTCAATTTTTAAGCCATACTCATCCCTAGATCATCGTTTAGGCATCAATTTCGTGATTCCATCACATAATCTAGCTATGATAATTTTAGCTACTCATAATTGAAAGAATGAAATAAGAAATCATGGGAGAAACGGAATAGAACATGATAAGAGAAAGCAAAATTAAATTACGAATGATTTTGAAGCAATCCACGTTGAAGAATTCGCGAAAAGAAAACAATAATCGTAGCTATCTTGCAAGAATTGATGAAAAGAAAATATTTTTTCTAGGTCTCTAATGGGGAAAATAATGTTTCTAATGGCAAGGAAATAAAATTCTAAATCTGTGTATAAAATTCGACATAATTGGTTCTTATAGGGCCAAAATCCGAATGCGAATGGTAAAAATCCAGAAAAAACACGCCATGTGTGAGCAGGCATTTTTGATCCGCTACAACATTGGCACACCTTCACTAATTCGACGATATCTTTGCGTGTAGAGCTTCGATTTGAGTGATTCAAGTTGTGTTAGAAAGCTTATTCAATTTCTTACAACTTTCAAGAAGACTAATTTTCCATAAAACGCCTTTAAGGGAACTCAAAATGCAGATTAATCACGGCAGTATAAAGACATCAACGATTCTTGATCCGTTTCAACTCTTTAGCTTCGGGTGTATGCTTTCACCTCTTAAAATCATCTTTCCATCATCAATGCCTCCTTTTTCCGGATCACAATGAACCTATATCCTGCAAATATCAATAATAATACCGCGCATAACTCCCGCAAGATAAAATAGGCATGAAATATGCAATAATTCACCAAAAACGACGAGATTTTCAGACTAATTTCCATTGATCTCATAGTGTTAGGAACATTGTATTATGTTTTGATGATGGCCATACTAGCTGTTATAGCAAGCCTGAAATAAGTTAGAATTCTCTGTATAAGTCTTTACTTAGAGTCTGACATGTTGTATAAGTTGAGTCAGACAAGTATTGTACTAGTTGGAAGGATGGCAAAGTAAAACAGAAATCCGGCAGAGTGAAGCTAGCCAGTACCAGCAGAGAAGTATGAAGACATTATGGTCTGACTTATAACCAAGGAAGTCTGTGATGACCTTGGATATGTCTAAGTTAAAATTCAAATGATGAAATACATTGTCAAATATGGTGTACATTGATCTCACCAAAATCAAGGATCAGTGAAGTACAAAGAGTACATAAAAGATCAAGGCAGATAACAATACAGTGAACCGGCAGAGTGAACTGACTATTGGCTGAGCAAAGATAAATCAGTGAAGGAAGAACTAAGACAGCTAAGTCAGGAGGATCACTTAACCGTTCAGGGAACGGCCAAGTAAACATTACTTGTTTAGATTTCATACTATGAAGATCAAGCATTAAATGCATAATCAATTGAGGATCAATCAAGGACGGATTTTCTGATAGACGTTTGAGAAAGAAATCTGATCACTGAAATCAAGGAGAATACAATTAAGGGGGAATCAAGGATTATTCTCCACATTGAATAGCCAACGGATGAAAATTCAAATCAAGGATTATCAAGGCTATAAATAGAAGGCATTGGCAAACAAGAAGAACAACGATTGAATCTGATAAGAAACAAGCTGAAACTCTGTAATTTGAAAAGCCTTCTATATGGACTTAAAAAAACATCTAGAAATCAACTCAGAAATCAGAGCTCAAATTCCACATCAAGCACTGAGATTGATCACAAGTCTGTGAATCCAATTCACATCAACTAAAGCAATTGAATCAGAGGAATCTGAGAAGGAGTTGCAATCTTTGTGATAGCTGCTGAAATATTTGTTCTCAAGGAGCAGTGATAGAGACTGAGTCACTAAAGCTTTTATAGCCAGAGAGTGATAGTCTGGAAGATCGTGAAGCTTGTGTAGCCAATGACAATCTAGCTATTGTATCTGTGAAAACAGTAGTGAATTCCTCCAATCATCACAGGAGAAGAGTGGATTAAGGGATTACACCACCCTGAACCACTATAAACCTTTGTGTCTATTTACTTTCAGCAATTTACTTTACAGCACTCTATTTCATTGCACACTATTTCTGTGATTGCATAATCTACTTTGAACCAACATTTAAAGAAGGGACATATCCGCTGTCCAAAAGCTTTTAAACATAAGAAAAGTTTTTGAAACTCCACTATAGTCATTCACCCCCCCTCTGACTATAGTTTTACCCTTCTCTAGGACCAACACGTAGTGACTGTAATGATGAAAATGGCTTAGAAATCACTCAAACCACCCAAAAAGTACTTCTAATAAGTCATAAACGGGAGTAAAATCATATAATAAATAAAACAAAGTTCACTCTCATCAGAGATGACATGCCACTCATTAACGGGGAGCCGTAATTTAGCATAATGGCAATATACGAGTCGTTCCGAATGCATTGGAATGCTCGGCCTGTGGCCCGAGAGCACGGAGTTGACTTGGTTGACTGTGGAAAGTACATTACGGGTGGCCTAACCTTCTACAAGTGGTTAGGTATGGCTGAGGTTCCGCACCGGTTCAACGTCACTATAGTCCGTGAGTTTTATGCATATATGGCGGCCAACCCCGAGACTATGTTTGCTATCGTTCGTGGTTCTCAGGAGGCGAAATGCATACTATAGACAAGGGCCCAGGATGATGTCCCGATGCGGGATGATGATTTTTTCTTGGATACTGAGGAATCAGATGAGGAAAGATTGCAGATCATTACTGACATCATCGGTATTGTGTGGGACAGCACTCTGGAGGCCCCGACGTTGTTCAAGGAGAACGACTTGACATGGGACAAGAAACTACTGCACAGGTTCGTTTGTGCCCATTTGTTTCCCATTGAGCATACTGCTTCGGTGACGCCACCTTAGGCGGAGTTGATGTTCTGGTTGAAGAACGAGAGCCCAGTCAATTTTGGTATGCTTATGCATAAACACATTCGTAAGGTTGCTCATCACACTAGTCGGGAGCTACTTCTTTAGGAAGTTATGATTGATGTTATTGCCACAGTGGCTCGGTGCCCGTGATGGCGAGTGATGATTGGGAGGAGCCCAAGCCTATCTGGTCTACCAAGACAACTTTTGGTTACATTGACCTCGCTCACCACCTCGAGCCGATCACCAAGAGCGCACTCCAAAGGCATATGAGCAGCCTTGGAGCTTATCAATCTCAACATGAGATCAACAAGCACTTTAAGAGGGAGTTTGCTTCACTTCATGCGAATATAAATGGTATATATACTCATTTCGGTATCCTTCTGGTTGTCCCTCCGACCCGCGGCACTCTTTTGGTCACTCTAATTCTGGAGATTTGGTGTCACCTATATTTGATCGATGTGTATTCACATTTAGTTAGATCTTGCCAACTGATTATCGCTTTCAAAATGAACACGAAGGACTATTAGTGAAGTGTTAGTTAGTAAGTAGTCCGATCGATCTTTGAGAACGTACAATCATAGCAATGGCAAACTGGTGCGTTCTCGCCTTGAGTCGGCACTCTCAAACTTAATGCATGTGAGTCAATACAAATTAAGGTAGGTTAACAACACATAGACGCTTGATACCCTTACAAATGAAAGTAAACAATGCGAGAGACTCGCATGTTAGTCCCCATAGACTTGAAGTTTTGATGATACCAAAATAGTTGGTTTAGTAAACCAAGTATAAGTTTGCTTAGTAGTCCGACATGCGAATTGTATAGATTAGTCGACCTTGCTTGTATTTGTAGAATCTAAGTTAGTATAGGCTTGAAGTGGAAGACAAGAAGACCAGCATTTACCGTAAGACCGTGCACTTTGTCCATTTTGTCAAGTAGACCACCTGCTCGTAATATTCGTAAAGCGTACTGCAAAGTAATAAGAAAGCATAAGTGTATTGAAGATCTAGACGATTCAAGATTCAGACCAGGGACAACAACTGCTCTCAAGTGACGAAAAGACAAAGTTATAAATTAAAGGGTGTGTAGCCAACCATACGATCAACATTTGATCTAACGGCTTCAAAATCGTACAAGTGGAGAAATAGCATTTGATGCTATAAAGTTATCTTCTAGAAGTCAACAAGGACAGGCTCCAACGGATAAAAGCTGAACGGGCAAATTTGAAAAGTCCAAGTGACAACTCGGCATTGAATCAGAGCCACTCATCTTCTCAAAGGAACACCTACCCTACAAAGAGTATATAAGGATGAAGATCAACAACAAGAAAAATAGTTCTGGAAGTTAAGTTCTTGAAAATCTAAAATGCTTTCTCGATTCAATCTAAACAGAACAAGATCTTCATCTCAAAGCTTACCATTCCGCATCAAGAAATCGTGCATATCATCAACGATGCTTCAAAGAAATATCTAGAGATCAACTTGGTCAAGAGAGCTACAACTTAAACCTCAAAGTCGATTCAAAGAAAAGCTCTCACCTTTGTATCATTAATTTGATACAACACCAACTCTACTCAACAATCAAGTTCTCAAGAAAACGGCAAACCCGCTTGAAGCATATGCTGGGTGTGAAGGAATAGCGAAGAAGACAAACAACTATTGGAGAAAGGAAGTTCTTCGACAAATCAAGCGGCAAATAGACCATTGAAGCATTTGCGGGTGTGCGGCATCCGCGGGGTGTCAAGGATTTGCTATTTAGAGTGTGAAGCGCTCACAGGTGTCAAGGACACTCGCCTATTGTATTAGTCTGTAGAGTACAATAGTGATACCTCCCAAGTCACAGGAGAAGCGGTCACGTAGAGATTACGCCACCCAAGATCGATAACACTTCGCCTCATTTACTTTCAAGATTTGCATACTCTAGATCACACTACTCAAGAATGAAAACCAAGCTCAAGGCTTATTTTTTGAAACATAACATTAATCCGCAGACTCACTTCTTGATCCGCACTGCAGACCATAAAAAGAAGAGTACTTAATAAATTGCTTTTACCGATTGGTTTTGATCTAAAAGTGAGAAACTCCAAAATCGAAAAGAGTTCATTCACCCCCCCTCTAAACACTTATAAGCCTTGTATTACGGACCAACACCGCACTCCCTAGATAATTATGAAATAAACATATGTTATGGTATTACGGGGAATTACAGGGAGTAAACATGATGATTAATCACGCAGTTGTGAGATAGGTTTTGGAGGGAAAGAGTACCGCTTTTCTTTTCTTTGTCTTTATGTTGGTCGTGGAAGGTTTAGTACATTTATCGTTGGAAGTTGCATTGTCAATATGGGATCGACCCTTGCTCGTTCTCAATACATAATGATCCTAGTCCTCTTGCTAGTATAAGCAACTTACACGCGATCAACATCATAAATACTACTCGATAAGCCGTGCGCTTGCAGTAGCATTTAGTGATTATATTGACAATCACAAATCATCATCATATTAAATCATTCCAAGTCTTACGTGATCAAATCACGTATAAGTTTGGCCACTAAGATGTCCAACATCGACATTCCGGATAAGGCGGTCACACTTCAAATTCCGATCACTAACGATGGTTTGACCGCATGATTACGGATTTCAGTCAATTTCACCGTAGACTTAATATTCAAAGAGTATCAAAATTAACTCAATTTTCCTATACACAAATCTCATGAGTATTTTTATTTTCAGGATACTCATGAGCATTATTATTATCATATAATTAACCCCTTTAAATTATTATGTGTTGTTAACTTAGACGTTTATTATTAAGCAAAATAAAAAAGATTAATAGTAAAATACTTTTAATAAGTAAAACAATACAACATATAATTTTCTTTTTTTTAATAAACATCTAATTTTCGAATGCTACTTATAACCATTTTTATTAGGGGTTCTATTGGCACCTCCCCTTTCTACTACTTGCACCCATTATTTAAAAAAATACACTTTAGTCCCTAGACTTATTTAAACTCTAAAAACAAATTTTCTTATACATACATATACACAAATTAACTAACCCACCCACCCTCGTATTTAGTTTATTAGGTTTTGGAAAAGAAAAAAAAAAAAAAGAAAAAGAATCGGACAGCAAATCGTGGAAGAGAAGAAGAGAAGAAGAAGAGTAGAAGATGATGAGAAGAATAAGAAGAAGAAGAGAAGAATCGGACCGGTGCATCCAAGGCAAGGTATGTGGATTATTGTTTGAAAGCACAGTATTCATGGGTAGTTGAAATCGGGTTACAAAAGTGCATTTATGGTGGTTTATTTCGCTTTTTTTTGCATTTTCCGGCCATTTTCCGATGATCCAGTCGGGGAAGATGAAACGAGGTGGAAACATCACCGGTACTATTGCTCGTATTGTTGAACCAATGTCGTCCAGACTGACGTTTAGACAATGTTTGAGAAATTAAGGTTTTTTACTTAAACGCCGTGTGGGTAGTGTTCTATGTTAGCTTGAAACGCTGGTATGGATGACGCCGGCAACTATATCTCATTGGGGATTCTTCAGAAATGTCACCACCAAAGAGCGCTCATGGTACATGAAAATGTCATTGGTTAGCGCTTTCGACAACGCCAATACGAGTAGCGCTTATTGTGTACTTAGAACATTGGTGTAGTGACGCTTATACAACTATTTTCCAAAGAAGGCTTTTTCAGAAAACGCCACTTGCAAAGTGACGCTTGCCGGGGCACGAAACGCCTCTGCGGGATGATGTTTCGCACGTAACAATTGCTACAAAATTGTTAAGTCCGATTTGTGTCCACCTTTATTACCCTTCAATTAGTCTATCTAATGAGTTTGTTATATCCCTAAGTAACACATGTACATGAGTTACTCTAGTGTTTGAATGAGTTTAAACTTGTTTATCAAATTGTAGTTTATCTAGCTTTGATTATGTGCCTAACTAACAACTTAGTATGCTTATCTAGATTTGAATTTTATACGAGGTTTATAGCATGTAATATTGTTTATCAAATTATAATTAATGTTACATTATATGATGTTATGGCGTATCCATGAGCTTTGTTTATATATGTTCAATTTCTTTGTTAGTTGATTACTTCATTTTAATGACAATTCATTTCTTGTCTCATGTGTAGGAAATTATGACTAAGACGAGGTCTGGTAAGACTGTAACCTTTGCAGATGAAGCTACCGCAGTGGATCAAGGTGGTGTGGAAGCACCGCCCGAAGCTCATGTTCAGCCTAGCAATGTTTCTGAACATACAAAGGTGATTGGATATCAAAGAACTCGGAAACGGAAAAAGAAGGTGCAAGACGAGACTGGACAAGTACATGAGCCAACCAAGGCAGTTGAGACAGTTGGAGATTCTAGTGTCGGGGTCACCACTGAGTCAGTTGAGACACAGTTGGGAGTCCAGAGGGGGACCTTCAATGACAGTTGAGACAGTTGGAGACACTGAGTCAGTTGGAGGTGTTAGTGCCAGGGCTACGACAGAGCCAGTAGAGACAGTTGGAGATTCTAGTGCCGGGGCCACCACTGAGTCAGTTGAGACACATGTGGGAGTGCAGGGGACCTTCAAAGGATGCTTGAGACAGCTTGTAGACACCGAGCCGGGCTAGAGGTGTTAGTGCCGAGGCTACGACGAAGCCAGTTGAGACAGTTTGAGATTCTAGTGCCGGGGCCACCACCGAGTCAGTTGAGACAAAATTGGGAGTACAGGGACCTACAGTGACAGTTGAGACACTTGGAGACACTGAGTCAATTAGAGTTGTTAGTGACGGGGCTACGACGGAGCCAGTTGAGGCAGTTGAAGATTTGAGTGCCGGGATTACACTAGAGTTAGAGGCAGTTGCTATTTCGGGCCATCACCATCGCTGGTGCCCCTCACAGACTTCCATTGGCATCGCCAAAGCCACTACTGTATCAGCACCGGGTACTTCCGGGCCAAGACATGATAGGTATCCGACAGTGCCGAGGCACCGCCAGAGGCGGAAGCAGTCGCAGCTGAGTGTTTAGAGTATGACAGTGACGATGGTGTGGTGGTAGACACCGATATTCTGTTGGGGAAGGATTGGAGAGAGCATGCTGGTTACGCGTTGTTGAATAAGCAAAAGGTATGATATTTTTTAAGTTGTATAATTTGATCAAATTGTTTTAAACTTATATTCTATTCATTTCATATGTATATAACTTATATTCATACCGTGCATTTAAACATGACCGAGGTATAATTGGATGTAAGCAATACACATCTTCCCTTAACTGTGGGAAGATATGTGTAGAATGTGAAGAATTCAAGGCAAGGTTGAGAGCTAATCCGCTGTACAACTGCATAGCCTTCATACGCCAAGCTAATCGTGGTGGTCGCTGCTTTTGTTGAGAGGTGGAACTGCAACAAACACCTTCCACTTGCCATACGGTGAGACGAGGATCACACTAGACGACGTCCGATATATCACAGGCTTACCGGTTGACGGAATGGTTGTGAACTTTGAATTTGCAAAAGAGGATAACCCAGTTTCATTTGTTCACGAGTTGTTAGGTGATAATGCAGAGATTAATCACGGTGGACTAGCGGTGGTTTTATAGTGGATATCTGGCTTATAATATGTGTTTGAATGATGAAAGGCCAGTGGTGCACGGTGGTGATACAACGGTGTGTATAAAGCTAGAGAGTAAATATTTTGACAGAGTTTTGTTCTCTTTTGCATTTAGTATATATTCTTCTGTTACATAAAGACTCATTTTATACGGAGGTGGGAAGATTAGGGTTTAAGCTTAAAGACAAGTAGACTAAATATCTTGGCGGCACGGCCATGCGGTCGCTATCCACAAGGTCGCCGACTCGCCCCGCCGCCTTTCTCTCGCTTCTCCTTCCAAGGGCTTGTGCGGTCTCTATGGAATCCATTTAGATCGCCGATCGCCCCCCTCGAGCTACTAGTGACCTTTAAGGTTTGAATGCTCTTTGGCGGGACTTGAACTTGGCGACCTCGCTGATTTCCGCCGCCGATGCTATGGGCGGCGGATCTTTGCTATCCATTCTGCGCGCTAGATAGGCTTTATCCGTGACTCATAGTTGGCGGCGCGCACTTAGACATATCAATGCCCCTACTTTTGTCTTCGGTATTTTCATAAAAATGCCAAGCACGGAGTAAAGCGTGATCATGGATTGCCTCGTAGCTCGCTTTGAACCTTTTGATTTTGACCTTAAAAGGACGCCATTTTATCCGGCACATTCTTGCGCTTTTATGATGTCAAGCGCCTCATCGCGGGGCCAAGCAATAAAGCCGACGCCCCGTATGTCGCTTAGTGCGACATGTTTCAGAGGGCTCACGCTATAAAGCGGACGGCTTTGTCGCTTTGTCCGGCACATTCTACGGCTTTTGTGACGCCGTCGCCTCACCGCTGGGACGCGCTTATGAAGCGGACGCCCCATATGTCGCTTAGTGCGACATGTTTCTTAGGCTCGCGCTATTAAGCGGACGGCCTTGTCGTTTTGTCCGACATATTCTTAGGCTTGAGCTATAAAGCGGACGGCCTTGCTTCGCGCGGCGCGCTTTCATGGCGCAACCGTAGTTTCACGAGGGGTGAGTTCGCCGATACGGGTAGCGGGGCGCTTGAAAGGTTAAATCAAGGCCTATCGTCACCTCTCCTGGTAACCACCCACGCACTTACGCGGGCATTGATGGTTGTCAATCAATGATGACGGTTTTCCGAATTTCAAAATCCGAAAAGGCCGCCTAAATCTGGACCGTAGGATGGATTGAATCCTGACCACGCGACCAGCTTTCCCTCGCCTATATAAAGCTCCTTCTCCCTATTCTCTTATACTTTTCGGCCCTCATATTTCCTAGCTTTCTTCGCGTTTTAGCTCTCCTCCATTTCTTAGATTCCGAGTGTGTTTCCGGAAAGGATTTAGGTTTCTCGGTAGAGGTTTGGGGATTCCGCCGGTAACTTTGAAGGTTCCGGCAGCGGCTTGAAGATTCCGCTTCGTTCTCCAGTTTCCGACCCACTCTTCATCTCCAAGACAGGTAAATCACCTTATTTTTTGCCCTTTTCTTTACTTTTTCTCTTGTTCTTCGATTTCTTTTTTCAGTTTGCTCCACTTTTCAGCAATGTGGGCATGATTGATTGTGTTTTCGGGGTTAAAGTTAGGATTTTTTTGGGGTAGGTGTTCATTTTCGCTCTGGTTTTTTTCTTAATGAGGGATAAAATTGTATGTTGTTTTGCGATGGAAAGATAGGTTTTTTTGGGTAGGCTCACCTGGGCATTTTAGCTTTGAGACCCTATGCATACCCTTTTTTTTTATTACTATTGCGTTTTCATCCCTCATGCGAAAAACGGGGGGGGTGGTGTCGTGATGGGTGCGATCACCCTTCTGGTTTAATCTTCATTATCCTAGGTGACTAAAAACTCCGCCTTTCCTTCTTGTTTTTTCAGGATGTCTGACGATGAATATACCTTGGGGGGAAATTCAGAAGAGGATCAAGAGGCGTATGATTATGCGCCAGATGAAGGGGAAGATGACCCTTCCAATCCTGAAATGGCCGCCAAGGACGACTTGATCGACGAGTTTGCTGAGAAGAATACCGCTCTTCGAGCACAAGATGATCCTTTTGACTTGGCTAGCATCATTCCTGAGTTAGCACCGCGATGTAAGAATAGTCGTAAAGAGGCCGCTTGAAGTCAAGCGCAAAAGAGCCAAGATAAGCGGTGCTATAGCGCGCGAGGATACCAATCTTGTGAGGATCCGACCGGGAGGTCAAGACAAAGGCGCCACTGGGAAGAGTGTATAACCCTTGTTGAGAATGTCACTTTCCTCAAACTGATTTGGTCAAGTGAGGATGAAAGTCCGCCCTTACCCCGCAAGGTTGTGTGGGAAGTTCCCCAGAAACCCAAAAGGAAAAGGGATCCGGCCTACAGCCATCAAGTAGGAGACGAAAATGAAACCCCAAAACCTAACAACTCGAGGCATTGAGAGAGTTTTCTTTTGGTTGAATATGAAAAAGCTCTCAAGAAGAGTGGAAGCGCTTCAAAGCAAAGATTTATCTCACTAAAACCCTTAGACGCCGATACAATATTGACACGAGTGTGTACAAATTTTCTCTGTTTGATTTGTCGAAAGAGGAAGACAAGTTCAAACCTGATGAGCGTGAGGACCAGATCTCGCCTCGTCGCCCCAAATGACTTTTTAGTCCTTCACTTTGATCGCTTATGCGCGAGATTCGCACCTTCTTTCACCCATTCTTGGTGAAGGTATTTCAACGTATGGAGGCGTTGCCGAGCAACTTCACGGTGGGAGCTGTGATTCAACTCATGGCCTTCATTATGCTGTGTCGGACGATGAAGAAGGAGCCCACTTTCTTCTTTCTGAATCAATTCTATCTATTTTGTGGAACCTCTATTCCGGGGCAGATTACTTTGAGGACTAAAACTCCTCGTTTTTTCTTCCTGCTGCCTAATAAAATTCACCACTAGGAGTTGCACGTGCTTAAAGTTGAGTCGAAGATTGACTGGCCTTTCCCTAACGCCGATCCACGCAGGAGGAAGTCTTCGACTCTTGTGTTTGAGGAACTCCTCATTTCTGAGCATCGATTGGTGAAAGTGCTTATGACCCTTATAAACTCTGACGGGGTCGAGCCTTCTACAAGGAATGTGTCATGGGTCGATCTTATTGATGTGGGGGAGCCATACGCGACCAGAGCGGGGATAGTGGTCCGCCAAAATCTAAAGCTTTAGTCACGATAGAGCATGATGAGTCTGATTCAGATTGGATAGGAGATTGACATTTGGGCAAGTGTTTTCCTTCCGAGTGTACTATTTGTTTGGGCGACCCGAACCGAAGACCTTGCCGTAATCCTCTTATTGTTTTCCTTTCCCTTTGCTTTTATTATTTTTCTTTATATTGATGAGCTCGCTTTTGCAGTTACCATGGTTGATGCTAACGAATGTCGGGCTCAGAGGAAGAAACTTGCCGAGGGCACAACCAAGGCTAAGCAAGAGTTGCTGAAGCAAGCTCCGGGAAGGGTGCCACATACTATGGACGCCTCCAATATTGATGAGACCTACGAACCTAATCATAAAGTCAGCCAGCGGCCAACATAAGTATGGGCTCAACTCATGCTGGCGAGGCTCAGAAAAGATCTCATGTCGATGTACCTGCAAAAGAGTCTCAAGCTCCTAAATGGTCCAAAGCCTCTGAGAAATCCAAGACGGCTGTTGCTTTTGAGTCTGATAAGGGCTCTAGTCGTCCTGATGAGCGACCTGTTGAAAAAGGTGTTGGCGACCTCAAACGGTATTTGAGGAGGTCGCCGGTGAGACTGGGGTGTCGCAGCGAGAACTTTTGCCTCGCTGCCACAAGGGTAAGGAGGCCTTCTGGTTGGACCCTGAGTTTACCTAAGGTCCTCTTGACATGAACAAGGCGAGCCAGATTTGGGAAGCAATTGCTGATGTCATTCCTTTAAACCGCCTTACTTAGGACTCGCCGCCAGGAGTTCAGATGGAGATTGGCAGAGGAATCACCGCTCGTGTTGTGGTTCAAGATGCTACCTTCCAAAGAGGATGTTGATGAGCTTAATGACTCGCCGGTCAATTCGGCTCGCCTCTTATGGTAATTTTCTACTTATGTTTCAGATTTTCATTGTTTCGCTTTTAAACGAGCTACTCTCTTTCTTTCTTGTTTCAGGTCAGAACTCACATTTATAAGGCGATTGAGGCCGCCGATAAATGCAAGGCCGAACTTAGGAAAGCTGTTGCTGCTCTCGCTATTTCTGACATGGCAAAGGCTAACCTCGCGGCCAAGCACGCGAACACTTTGTGTGAAAATGCTCGCTTAAGGAAGACCATCAAGGCGAGCCAGGAGCTGGACGTCCAATTGCAGCAGAAAGTGGATATCCTGAATGAGATCGCCCAGAAATCTGAAGAGGTCTCCAAAAAATCTGAAGAGGATATCAAAGGCGCGCGAAAGCAGATTGCCGTTTTAGAGGAGCAGCTTGCCGTTGCTAAGAAAGCTGCCGAAGAGGCTGGGTCTGCAGCCATTGCTGAATACAAGAAGTCTGATGAATTCCTAGATATTCAGGAAGCGAGATTTGATCAAGGTTTTCATCACCTGGCTAGCTGCTTTTGGTCAACTCGCGGCAGGGAGTCTGTTAGCCTCGAGGAGTTGGCCGAGTGGAATGGTAACTCTCAGTGGCGACCCGCATTGTTGGCCCTTCCTCCAGACATCCCTTATACTGACGAGCACATTGCTGACATCACTGCTGACCAGATGAAGGAAGGTGAGGCCGTTTAGGACCCTCCTCCTCGCAACGCGGTGAACTTAACTACCTTGGTCCAGGGAGAGTTTGTTGTTGAAGAGTTTCAAGTTGGCGACGAGTATCTTGATTTGACCGGCGATCACACACGCACTCCTCCGGGCCAAATTGAAGACTGTTTTGTAATAATTTAATGCTTCAACTTTGCTTTGTTGCTTGAACAAATTCAACATTTTCTTTCTGCTGTTTTGTAATTTGTTTTTGACATATGGCCGATTTTGGCCTTTTTTGAATGCACTTTCCTTTATTAGTTATCTTGTTTGTTGTTTCTTTTACAAAAGAGCTCATGGTATGTATAAAAGTGCCCTTTCATTTTCAAGTAGATAGTGATATTGAGCTCGCCAAAATTATTGTAGAATTGCCTCTTTTGCCCAGCTTTACCTTGGCGAGGTTGAGAGCATTGACCGCTTTGCTCGCTATCGCTAACAACGAAAATTCAAATTTTGATTTTGAATTAAAATTTCCGTTATCCGGCCCCTTGTTTTAAGAAAGGCGATGGCGAGCTTGATTGAAACAGATGATGAAAAATCCTCTTGTGGCCCCCTTGCTTCGAGCGAGGTCGCTGTGGGCTTGTTTGAAAAAATTCGATGTGAAAATTTCCAACAGGCCCCTTGTTTTGAACAAGACTAATTGTGACCTGGTTTGAAGCAAGTAGTGGGCGTATATCAAAAGCAAAAGCTCGATTTCATTGGACAACCCACCGCGTGCTTTTGATCTTTTCAATAACGGCGCAATTAATGTAGCATTGAATCTCATTTCGATAACTGCCAGGCGATTAAATGCGTCTTTTGAATTTAAAAATTCAGATA
This sequence comes from Gentiana macrophylla, assembly GCA_026214975.1. Classification (NCBI taxonomy): domain Eukaryota; kingdom Viridiplantae; phylum Streptophyta; class Magnoliopsida; order Gentianales; family Gentianaceae; genus Gentiana; species Gentiana macrophylla. The sequence continues at coordinate 36,767,940 of CM047814.1, forward strand.
AACCGCGTGAGTATCAACCGCTTGATTGTTTTTTTATCTTGACCGCTTGTCCATGATCGAGTGTAAGTCGCTTAACACACACGAAATACTCGCAAGAGTACTAGGTCAATCGTAGTATAGCAAGGGTGAGTCAAGGTCGATCCCATAGAGACTATTATTTAAATGCTTCACAACCATAATATATAGGTCAACCGGATAGGGGTGGTCATTAACCAACATAAAGGAACAGTAAATAAAAGGGATGCAAATAAACCAATCATCAATCATGTATCGAAAAGGCACTAACCAAACTATTCATAACTAATCTCCCCTTAATCCTCATTTGATCCATATTTGTAATTAAGCTACGGGTGCAATTCCTAACCCTATCTACTCCAACAATGGCAGCAGATAATCTATATGCTAGCTACCCTCCTTAATTTTTCCGTAATAGCCCATACGCATAAAGAACTAGAATTGCCGATATTGAGCGCTAACTCATACCGCAAACCCGCCTAGACAGTTGTCGACATTGACCAGCACATTCCTAGGGTCCATCAAGATATTGTCCTAATTAACACTTTACTAACAGTCATTCATGTTAATTTATGATAACATACAAATAGTTGATCAGGCTAAAAACATGTAAATTAAATCTAGGGTCAAAGACCCAAAAGTACACAAAACGGACTTATTGGACTTATAAGGACAAAAAGGAATCTGTTGGACTTATAAGGACACACTCTTTCCTTATTCCCCATTCTACCCTTAAATAATACTAATTAATTCACCGCAGTCTTCATTTTTACAAAGATTTCACGCTATGAATATCACCGGCATTTGCATTTAATAGATATGAATATCAAGATCTTTGTCTGAAATTTTTTGTGTTCATATCTCGAAATTGTCTGTGTAATCATAGAGTTTCGTTGTTGAATCCGTCATATTCGCTGATGAATCCGCCTTGTTCATTTCTTGGTTTAGTTTGAAGACTAATATGTGCATTGAATCTACATTAACTAATCAAGTCGCTTCACATTGCTAAGTTTTCCATTGTTGAATCCGCCATTGTTGAATCCTTCATTGCTATTACTGTGTTTCATTTATTCTCGCTTGTTGAATCATATTTTTTCTGCTGGACCATTTTATTGTAATTTTTCTGTATCTGGATAAAGCATCTTTCTCTGCATATTTGCAGTGTTTTTGTTGATTTCTGAATGTTGTTGGTTCATGGATCTGATTTTGACTGATTTCTATGGTTGATTGATGATTTAGCGGAAAGGTTTATACAGTGACATAGTTCACTGATGCAGTGACATGGTTTAATGTTGTACTGACATGTCTTCTTTCTCCCACAGGTATTTAGTCATGAGTGTGTTGCTGCTTATGTATGGGTATAAAGAGGAAACATGCATTCTTTCCGTTACACGTGATACTACTCTCAAGTTTATTCATGATAAACTTTCGCATCGGTGGTCTGATTTGAAGGATGGGTGCATCAGTTTGTACTACTTGTTGCCTGATAACCCTTAGTGGTTAATATGCTCTGATGATGATGTTCACCAATGATTTCGGGGCTGGTCAATCATACAATAGTAGTCGTGTGAATACGGAAGTTGTCGGGAGGCCGTTGTTGGTTCTTCATCTTCGATAATGGTGGTAAGTGTTCTTGCACTTGAGGATAATGTGGAGTCCAAGTTTCTATGTATTCATCTTCGTATCTATGCCTCAAATTAGTCGCTTGACCGCCGGGATAAAATACTTGTAAAGCGAGGGTCATGGTTCAAGGGTGGTGTAATTGCTTTTGTGAGGTGTTGCAAAACCGCCTATGGAAACCGGTTTTAAGTATGTTTATACCAAGAATTCCAATGATAGGATTAATGTTGTTTGTGCTTTGAAGGATTCATCAAAATGTGGATGGAATGTTCATGGTTCGGTAGAAAAATCCACAGTGACATTTTGTTGTAAAGCAAATTGAATGTTCATACTTGTGGTACATATTCAAGAGATTTTGGCCGGGATTGTCGTGATGACTTCGATCTTATTAGCAAGCAAGTCCTTAAGAAGGTCCGTGATGATCCTAGTTATTCTCAAGAACGGATTTGTGACGCTCATCGCCATCGACATGGTCGTAAATGAATTATGTTTGCTTGGCGGCGTTAAAAAGGCTCGATTCGTTATATGGTGATGTTAAACAGCTTTTCAACAATTTACCGCTTTATGTTCAGATTCTTGTGTGAGACAAACCCCGAATCATGGTCCATTTAGAGTTTCATCCTGTTACACGCCATTTCCAACGTCTGTTTATTGCGTTTGATGCTTGTGTTCGTGGCTTTGCACATTGTCGACCGTTGTTATTTCTTGATGGGGATCATTTGAAGTTTCATCAACATGGTCATCTGTTGGGTGCTACTGGAAAGGATGGTGATAATGGTATGTATCTTGATTGTGTGCAATTATATGTACAGTTTATGTAGTGACATGCCTTGTTCAGTGCAGTGACATGCAATGTTCAGTGCAGTGACATTGAACATTATGCAGTGACATTGTATTTTCAATGCATTGAGTTTATATTAAATGTATATAACTTTGATTTTATATACATTTGGACTTGCTTTTAGTCACTGGTATATTTTAGTGTATTCATTGTGCTTTTTTGTAGCAATATATCCTTTATGTATTTGTGTTGTCACTTCTGAGGATACTACCAATTGACATGGTTCTTGTCACACTTGAGGAACTTACGATCCCTCGCTCGTCGAATGACGCTTATTACGTATAGAAATCCCGTGTAATTGAAGCTATAAAGCGAGGTGTTTCCAGATGCATTTCATTCCTATCGTATATACCATTTGCAGATGAATTTGAAGAATCATTTTAGCGTAAATTTGGCAATAAGGCTTTATGTGATAGATTGGTTCATTGCTTTATGAATGTGCTTATGCTTCAATCAAGCAAAGAGTACCAAAAGCATATGGAAATGTTTTTACTTGAAGGTGGAAAACGTGCACCAAAATTCTTTGAGAATTTACGTCCGAGAATCGGGCTAACGCTATTTTGAAGGTTGTCGATATTGTCATGTCGCTCCACTTTAGCAGAGTCGCTCAATTCATGGATCTCGCCGGGAGAGACACCTACCGCCTTAAATATGGTTGATGGCATCCGATAAGCTAATGGAAAATTTTCGTAAAAGCGCAGCACTTGCCGCAAACTTTCAATTCATTAACTGTCCGGAAGTTGATGCTATTTTGTATAAGTTGATGGATGTAGTGGAGGGCTTTTGGTGTTTCTACTTCCACTTCTAGTTATTATAAGAATGAAGTTTTTTCAAATCCTTCCGCAAGTGTTGATCCGAATCTTCGCAGATGTTCTTAGAATGAGTGGCAACGGAATGGCTATCCTTGTCCTCATGTTTTGGCAAAGATTGTGAGTGCGGAGTTTCCGCTGGCTGATTTTGTTGATCCATGTTTTTGTCACGCTTATTTGTCGCTTCTACGAGTTTAGTATAAATCCGATCCTGGTCCATTCTTGAATAACAATCTCAAAATCTTGTGCTACCTCCTCGCTCCACGTAAGAGGCCTGGTAGTCAAAGATCGCCGTTATTCGATCTCGTGGGTGAGTCGCCATCAAAGCCGCTCTATCAAATGTGGCGGTTGTGGAGAGTTTGGATACCATAATAAGAAGACATGTTCTAGTTCAAAGTCCGCTTGAGTACCTGCGCTAGGTTTTTGGATTTGTTCAAGATCCGCATAGTTGACTCCATGTGTCACCGCATTGTCAAGTAGAGATTTTTTTCTTGGTCAGAATGGAATATTTTTATTATTATTGATTTGAATAAGATTTGATGTATTGAAAATATTTATTTCTAATATTTTGTCGTTTTTATTGATTATAATTCTATGTTTGTGCTATAGAATTCCTGATAATACTCAGTGTCACTGCAGTGACACTCATGTCACTGCATGTGGTTTCAGTAGAATTATCCCTTTCTTTTTTGTTTGTTTGTGAGGAAATGATTAATTATCCATTTCAATATGAGTTGATATGTTCCATTGCATTTATTTCCAATTTAATTACTATGTTTAGTTTGAAAACGTAATGTAGAAAAAAATGCAACTTTCACCATTAAATAAAGCAAAATAATCAATAAGTGATCATTGTTGATATGTATCATACATATAAACCATTGAATTATTAAAACAAATACTCTATGATAAAAAAGATAGATTCAAGATAATAACAACACATTCATTGTCTCAACAGACTCTTAGGCCAAACAACTAGAGTCTACCAAAATAACCATTCCATGCAAAAGTCAAATTACATTATCTTTCATATTGCCATTTGTGTAACTTGTTAAGCACTAATGAATTCACAACCTTTCCTTTCCACACCTGAACTTCTTCATCTTCTAGTACTGGTGGAATACCCCGATCTTGTGCTACTTTGTAGATGTAATATGCTACGCATAAAGCACGCTTCGTGATTACGCTTATAAAATGTTGTTAGTTTATACATTCTGTTTTGTTTTGTTTCTTATGTAATGGTATTTAGACTTACGTTTGATTGTCTTGTAACGGAAGGTTTGGAATTTTTCCGACTTCTGCTACTAATGTTTGTTGTTGGCTGGTTGTTGCATCTGATATTGATTCAATGGTTTTCAAGAAAATCTGCACCTGTAAGTATATGTAGAATTTTTTAGTAATACTTAATTACATTAAATGCATTGTTTTCTTTGATAACTTAATGTTCTTTCGCACTCTTTGATGAATATGTCGACTTTGTTTCGTTGTACAGGTGCAGAATTATACAATTTCCATGAATTATCTCCTAACTTGTATGTTAGGAGAACCCAATGGTATGGTCTTGACTCTTTTCCCGAACATCATAACGGTAGAAATACCTTCTTTCCTTTGAGGATTGTTTGTACGATGTTCATGATTGCTTCATTTGTGAATGTTTTGCAACGTCCAGTCTCCTCAATAACAGCCTGCAGATACAATGTCAATTAGATTTTGAATTTAAATGTCACATATTGCAATAAGTTTATTTGTATACATTTATCCGTAGAAAATATGTAGTTTGAATCCTTCAAAGATGATGTCTCGATTTATCAATTCAATGACTCCTTCAAGAACTCGCTTGACATTGCATTCAATGAAGTTAGTTCATGAATTCGGGCATATTGGAACATTGGAATGTATTTTTATCAAGATTTGAAGTGAATGCTTTTGAATGATTTTGGGAAGTGCAAATGATACGATGCAATGACATGATGCAATGCAGTTGATACGATGCAAAGATACGATGCAATGCAAAGACATGCAAAGATATGGAGTGACAAAGAATAGTTACCGCTTCGCTCACGTAGATGTCATTCAAAATGTACATTATGGAGTCCACATTCACAAACGGGTAATCACCGAGCTTAGTTTGACCGCACTAGTGCCCTCCGTATTTGTTATTTTATTGTTAGTGTTGAAAATATAAATAAATAATTTTGATGTTTAGTTAGAATGCTTACTTTTTGCCTTCCTTTGCATTAAGTTCTTGAATTGTAGCGTATACTTCGAAGCATGTGTGGTCCATGCGTAATAATCTTTTTCTTTTGTGCACAATGAGTTTGCCTGCTTCATCACATGGATTTTCATCAGGTATGAAGTATGGTTTCTTTTTGTTCGACTTCTGAAGTCTCTTCTTCTTCTTCTGTGTTGAGTAGTGAAAGTCGCCATCTCTATGCATTTGCCGCTTTCTTGGTTCATGCTTCACCCTCTTTCGATTGAGAACACATTGGTTGCTTGATCTCAGACTCGCTTTGTTCTCGCTCAACGCATGAGTGGCGTGGCTTGATGAACGAGTACTATCATCCGCTTGTTTCTTCTTCCGCATTTTAGATACATTATGAGCTGCCGTGAGAATCATATTCATCTTCCAATTGTTGGATTTTGCTATCGAGCTCTTCAATTTCGGTTTCTTGCCTTTTCATCTTTTCTCTCACCATTATCTATTTTATTTTTCCCGTAAGTTCGGGATTTCAATGTGCCAATTGTTGTGTCCTTGTCATACACATTATTCTCGAGTTTCTTGACTTCTTTATTTAGGTCTTCATTGATTTCTTGCTTTTCTCTAGCTTCTGCAATAGACCGCAATCTTTTGTCGTTGGTCCTGATTCTTTTGTTAGATTCCATCGCTCGCTTATGTAAGCATTTTTCTTTGTTTCCTTGTTTCACAGTGCATCAATGGTGGCCATGGCATTTTCAAGCTTCTTGTTCAACTCCTTATTCTCCACTGTCACTTCTGCTTTTTCCACAAATCTCTCCTCTAATTCATTATTGAGTTGTTTACTTTCTTTCTCTAGTTTTTCAATCTTTGTTTGCATATCAGCTTCTTTTCCTTCAAATCTTTCAGACTAGATTTGAGGGTTGAATTTTCACTTTCTAGTTCTTCCACTCTTTAGTCATCATTTCTAAGCTAGCTTCGTAGTTTGCCTTTTGCCTCGCAATATATTCTTGTTAATTAATGACTTTGGATAATGAAACTATCATCGCTGATCTTATGTGATGCAAAGACTTGATGCAAGTTGACATCGTGGTATGTATTTGCATAACATAATGTAAAGGTGAATTGCAATATAAACAAGATACTTACCGCTTCTTCTTTGAGTTGTTGAATGGTTTTGTTGGCATCTTCCAATGCTTTTGATAGTGTGGTGTTTTGGTCTTTCGCTTTCCATCGCATTGTCTTCTTCCCCGCATATGTTCTAGATAATGTCAATTCGTAATTTATGTATTTATAGTAGTATGTATTTTATTGCGCCATTTTTTTGTACCTCATTGTTGTATTGTCGTGACCATGTGTCGTGATGGTGTCGAGTTCAATGATGGAAGAGGTCCCACTTTCGGTCTATGTTCCTTTTGAGTTTGATGAGGTCAGCGCTTGTCGAACCGCTTCATTTTCTCGGGTTTTGCTGCACATTGCTTTCACTATCTTCCTTGCTCTTTCAAATTTCTCGATGATCTTCCTCTCCAATTTGTTCTTCACTGCCTTCCGATTGTCCTTCATCTTCCAGGTTGTGGCATTGATCTTCCATATCCTCATTTCTGCAATATGCCTCTTCATTTTCGCACTCGCTTCACATTCTTCTTCGATTCTCCTTCGATCCTCGCTCCATTCTTCTTCCGATTCTCGCTCTGCATTCTTCTTTTGATTCTCCTTTAGATTCTTCTTTTGATTCTCCTGTAGATTCTGCTTCATAATCATATTCTTCAATATTTGGTGCCAGACTTTGTATCATGAGTAGCTCATTCATTGTTGGATTCAATTCTACTACATTGAACTGTTTGATATTGCATTGGAAAAGTTTAAGTTAGTTTAGAATTAGAGTTGAATGGCATAGGATTGCAGTGACATAGGATTGTAATGCAGTGACATGGTATTGTAATGCATTGACATAGAACTGTAATCAGTTTAGTATGAACTATCACCTACATTATGAATCTACTTTTTATTAGTTACCTCATCTTCTGCCATTTTTTGTAGCTTGCTCTTTGTTAGAGTGCCTTGTAGGTCTTTCAAATTCCATTTTGTTATCCTTGGAATTCCTCTGCTTCATATAGTCTTCTTCCCCTCTTCTATTTTCTCTCTTTTTTTTGTCGCTTGAAAACATCTTCTATCATCTCAGTGTGATCACAGATCCAAGATCAGAATGAAATAGTCTTACAAGGAGGAAGACAAAGGCATCCATTGACGATCTTGATATGACCATTGTCGATTCACCATCTTGCGCTTCTTTAATATATGGGAGGACCAATCAGATGCTGCAGAATCTTTTGAGCTTGTCGATTAAAGTATGATACGACTGTACTCAAGCAATGTTTTGGCCTGAGGTGGCAAAGAAGACCGCATCAAGTAATAAAGGCATAGTAGCTTGACTGTGGTCCTCAATTGACGTTTTGTCACTACTCTTCCCGTCTCTTTTATTGTTTCTTTCAGAGCACTTACTTTTATTCTTCCAACATCAAAGAACAGCCTTGTTTTCAATGAAGTTTCTTCCGTTGAGTGCTTGCTCATGTCTCCAACTTCTTTTTTGTCATCTTCTATGGCAAAAATTAGCTTGACATCACTCATAGTTGGCATGTGATAATGCTTTCCAGTCTTGAATGCTTGCTCTGTTCTGTTGTATGTATTTATCAGCTCATCTAGTATGTCGTTCTTCTTTTTCTCCAAAATGACCTTTTCATCTTCAAATGCCTTGAATATATGTTTAAACAGAGTTTTGTCCATCAATTCACGATGCTTTGGTTTGATATGAGCCCTTATACTTTTGAATATCTGATGCATGCCGCTTAATGTAGATCCAGCATGCTTTCTTGTGTCGTGGATAAAAACAGTATGTTAGTGTAAATCCATGCAGTGACATGGTGCAGTGACATGGTATTATATTTTCTACTACAGTTTCAGAGACCTTAGAAACCAAACAACATAGACATTGTACTGATATCCTGCTGATTACTTTAAAACAATATATGAGTTACAAAGTTACTTCAACTTCACAGACTTTATATACACAACAACACAGATATGTAATGTCATGTTGTTGAGCAGTTTAATAACATCATAACAATTATACAGTGACTTGATATTCTATACTAATTTCATTTCAAAACTTATGTAAATGAAAATGCAGTGACTACCACCTCTTTTTATATGTATGTAGATGGTTTTTAGTCATCTATAACACATTGTACAGTGACTTCACCTATTTCTACAATTTTAAGTAAAATAATACGCTTTTGCAAAGGATATCCGCTATTACCATATCAATTTCATCTAAATATTTGTTCTAGACAACATGCAAGCTATTTCTATGTTCTTCATAAATGCATTTATATGATCTGGAACACTTTTTCGAAGAAGTTTCAGTACAATTTCACTAATTTCTGAACTACAAGTGAACTAATTTGAAATTAAACAAAATACATTCATTTTTGTCAAAAATGCTCATTGTAATTACAGTAAATGATTTCTTACTCGGATTTCTTTGGTGCTTCTTTTGCTCTCCTACTTCGTACTTGTTTCTGCTCTTTTCTAACCACCTACTTCTATCTCACCATGTTCTTCAATTCTCCACTACTTTTTTCAGATTTTTTCTTCAGTTGTTCTTCCTTTCTGAAGAAACGGGGTTGTGCGGTTTGATTTTGAAGCCTGATTTTGAATTCCGGCTCTTAATCCTCTTAATTGCTCTTGAAGGCAAATTGAAGGCGACGTTGGGCAGTTTTTCTCAGTGATTTTGGGCTGTTTTTTTTTTCGCTTTTCCGCGCACAAGAACGGTAAGAACATTAATTCCGTGGGTTTAGGTTATTTTATTATATTAGGGGTATTTTGGTACATGTAGATATATTATGTCCTTATAAGTCCAACAGATTCCTTTATGTCCTTATGAGGCTAATAAGTATAAAAACTATACTTTGAAGTAATAAACCCTTAAACTATGTTCGTCTTTTTCCTGCTGCCGACTTAACTTGGAATACCCTAGTCCCAGCTTTGGTATTTGGACCATAACTTGGCCTACGTAACTCCGATTTGGGTGATTCAAAGTGTGTTGGAATCCTTGTTTCACTCCCTACAGCTTTTAAGCTGAAGTCCAAGCCCAATTCGGATTTTAGGAATCGTAAACTGCATTGCAAGATCACCAATCAGATTCCAATCAGATTATCGAGTCCAATCTTCGCTCGAAACACTTCAACCTTCAGATCGGTTCAGTTATTTATCGATTAAATCTCTCCTTCAGCCCAAATGATGCTTCGAACACTCATCCATCTGTCAATAAAACCATAGCACACATAGTAGCTTCTATTTCTATCAAATAACGCACAAAATACATGGTTAATACGCATAATACCAATTTAGTCACCCCGGACGTGGCTTAGTGACATTTAGCTAATTAACCCATGATTTCATACATATTATACCCATTGAGAACACAAATCCAGGGTAGATTGATGGTAAATAATGGTAACAATTTGACCGTCATCAGTCCCTCATCTCCTTCTATTAAAGGGGAGGGTTTCCCTGGACTTTCCCCACTACTCTTTTGTACAAATCTCTATTCTTTGATCATGTATTTTCGATCTGGAGAGGGTAGTTCCATCCGTGTGTTCAAGGCTAGTCATATGCGTGTTGTTTCCCCCTTCTTCCTTACCGCATCTGATACTGCCAAACCCCATTTCTGGCGTTATTTTGACGTAGTTGAGCTTTTGAGGGAGTGGGATTTGAAAGAGGACAAAGTTGGAGGTGATGGCTCTTTGCTCCGGGTTCGACTTTTTGGGTGGTGGGATTTTATCTCCCCACCTATGATACCCTTCAACATTACGCTAGTGAGGGAGTTTTATTCTGTTCTTCAGAGATCTCTCAAGATGACATTGTTGGCTCCATTTTCCTTTGAAGTGTTTCTATCAATTTTACCTCGAGGCTATCAACGGGATTCTCTCAGATCCCCGCTTATCAACCCTCTCGCCATTATGAGGTTGCTTAGAATCTTGGCGATGAGGAAAGTAGACAAGTCCATCTCAGACGCACTATTCATGTGCTTTTCCTCGATCGCCAACGTCTGCGGTACACTGTGCCACGCGCCTCAATTGTCTCGCAGTGAATCCAGAGTGTTAAAGGTTCATTAACTCGTGAGCTCTTTCGTCCATGGATTTTGAAGAGGCTACAGAGGCTGAAGTTTTTCTTCTTCACGCCATCTGCGGCCCGCATGTGGATGTTGATTGAGGAATCTTAATTCATCGTGAAGCCGTCAAGTTCATAGCTGCTATGGATCGTAGTCGCCGCATTCCTTTTAGCTCGGCGATTTCTCGCCTCTCAGCACTCGATATATCTAGGGTGCCGCTCACTCTCCGATCGGTACTATTATTCTCCTCAATCAGCATCACATTTATGAGTTCCTTGGATAGTTGTGGCGCTTTTTTTTGGACAGAGTTTTGTTCTCTTTTTCATTTAGTATATATTCTTCTGTTACATAAAGCCTCCTTTTATAGGGAGGTGGGAAGATTAGGGTTTAAGCTTAAAGACAAGTAGACTAAATATCTTGGCAAAGCGCGCCACGCGGTCGCTATCCACAAGGTCACCGCCTCGCCCCGCCGCCTTCTCTCGCTTCTCCCTCCAATGGCTTGTACGGCCTCTTATGGACTCCATTTGATCTCCGATCGCCCTCCGAGCTACTAGTGACCTTTAAGGTTTGAATGTTCTTTGGCGGGACTTGAACTTGGCGACTTCGCTGATTGCCGCCATGATGCTATGGCCGTGATCTTCGCTATCCATTCTGGTGGCTAGATAGGCTTTATCCGTGACTCATAGTGTGCGGTGACTATTTAGACATATCATTATGGATTCCTATTGATGAAGTTTGAATGAGATATGATATGTTGGTGGACTAAGAGTGTCTAAAAGTCGCGTAAGAACAACTCATGGTAGATGCGTGTAAGAAGTAATGAGGGTGAGGATCCAAGATCGGTCGATCGCGCCGATCATTATCAAGTGATCAAGCTTATGCGTGGATATTTGTTGTACCGCTGCATGTACTTTGATTCAAGATCAGAATGAGATAATATAAACATAGCTTACCTTCATTTTCTATAGGATTTGGATAAGGTTGGTGAGTGGGCTTGGGGTGCTGCTACACTGGAAAATCTCTACTGGCAACCATCGAAGGCTTCTAGGAACAATATTGTTGGAGTTTTTGGATTCCTAACATTGCTAGAGGTAACATTTGTTATTTAATTTTTTTGTGTGTTTAATGTGTATATTTCAAGTTTTCAACGCTTTCACGACTGTTTTGTAATATGTGTTTTACAGTACGGGTACTTAACACTTCCAAAGATTACGACTCCGATAACACAAACTTCAATGAAAGGGAGATGGTACGGTCATTGAAGTGGAAACCTGTTACTGGAATTAATGATCATGTGGCATTGTCATCGTTGAAGTATTTGAGAGAGGACTTAGACTTGATGGAGGCACGAGATGTAAGTATGAACCTTCGTGATTAACTAAGATAATGGCTCGCTTAGTTATACTTAAGCATTTTCCATCTTACAAAGTTGTTTTGATGCTTATCGGCAAGTGAGAACGGTGCCTGATAACGACGTATGCTGGTTTTATGGTTGCATAAGGACACTAGACATTGAAGAGGTGTATCACCCAAACTGTGTCGTCCGTCAATTGGGTCATGTCCAATCCATACCCCTACCACCGATACCTCCAAAAGCATCATATATAACCGGAATGTGAAACAATACAACGCTACCCACTTAATCACATTATGATGACTTCATTCATTTTGCGAATCATCTAGTAAATAAGGTTCAAAGAATGGGGAAAGCGAGGTTTGATTTGGAATGCATGCCTGATTACATGAACTGGTTCGAGGTGTTGCCGTACGTCGTCTGACTGATGTGAGCAAAAGGAAGCAATGAGATTCAAGAGAGGTTTGACCATATCAATTTATGAATATACAATCAGTTGTGTTTTTGGTTTTTCAATGTCATTAACGTTTTTTTTTTTTTTTTTTTTTTTTAACATATAGGATGGGCAAGAAAGTCATGGGTAGTTGATGTTGTAGAGATGCGATTGAATGCTTCAAAGAAGAACAAAAGAATTTAGTGAAGGCTCTTCAAATGGCATTCGAGTTTCTGACTACAGGTGTATGTACTCAATACGTTGTATGTATCGGTGTCGAAGGCAAAGAATTTAGTCAAGTAGAAGTTGAACGACAGAAGAACGCCCCAAAGACCACTAAAAAGAGATAGTTTCTTTAGGTCTTTGATACATTTAATGAATATTTGTAGTTTTCTATTTCCGCATTTTATTTGGCGATTGGTGTTTGGATTTCATGTACTTTTATTTGGTGTTTGGTGTTTGGATTTGTACTTTGGTATTGTTGGTTTTTGGATTTGATTTGATTTGTGAGTTGGTATTATGTTAGTACTTTCATCCCTCGTGATTTTGGATTTGAATTGGAGTTGTGTTGGTATGGCTAGGATTTGAATTGATTCGTGAGTTCGATTTGTGACTAACAAGGATCTCTTGCTTCAGCACGACAACATCACCTATGCCGATGTCTTTGGTTCATTAGAACGCCCTGGGGTGGTGTTTTGAGGAAACAGAGACCGATAAGTCGTGGTTGCTTCGCTCTTTGAAATGTTAGCTGTGAAGACGCTTTCTGTTCACCTACAACGCTACTAAGGTCATGCGCTTTGAGGAAACAGAGATTGAATGTATCTCGCTGCTTCGCTCTTGAAACGCCCTACCGACGCAGATTAGCATTACAAACGCCACCGTGGTGGCGCTTGTGAAAAACAGATCGACATGGCTCGTTGATTCATTTCTTGGAAACGCCAACCACTTATCATTGCTCGCTCTTTATAAACGCCACCGACGCATGCGCTTTAGAAACATAGATCGATATGGCTCGCTGCTTCGCTTTTCAAAAAGTCGCGGTGTTGACGCTTTTGTTCACTAGAACGCCCCATTGTTGACGCTTTGAGGCATTTTTATGGTATAGAGATTCACATTTCTCTGATGCTTTTGTTCATAAAACGTCACCCGTAGGACGCTGTTTCCTCACTAGAAAGCCAACCATGGTGGCGTTTTGAGTCACGGAAACCAATATTTTTCCCTGGTTAACACACAATCGCACTCACAAAATTACACCAAAGATCACACATGTGAACAACAAAAACATCGATATTCCTAGCATACTTCACAACAAAATATACATAATTCATCAACGTAGCTCAAAATACATCAAAGTAGCTACAAACTATGATCTTAAAGTACTACAAAGTAGATCAACGTAGCTTAAAATACATCAAAGTCGCTCAAAAGTATGATCTAAAAGTAGCTCAAAAGTATGATCTAAAACTTCATGCTTAGGCATTCGCCGACTCCAAATCAATATAATTCACCATCCATGGATCATTGACCACATCATGCCATAAACCGAGCCTATGCTGATATTTCTCATACCATTCATTTGCTTCCAACGTCCGAACGTTATGCCAAACCACGTTCACCCTAGGTATTGGACAAGTATCTTTCATAAGCAAACGAACAAAATGGTTACCATTGCACAAACCCATCCATATATGGTTAGTGGCCAAACCAAAGGTTTTTTGGGAAGGAAAGTTTGGTTTCGTGGTGATGTAGATAATATGCTTAGTGGACACACCATATACATTACACACAAATTTCAACCAATGAAATCGCTGTAATACTTGGCCACCCGCACTTCTCCATCTTCATGATCAATCGAGGACATGCATTTGTTGTAGACATATTCTTGTCCATCAAATAAGGCCATATAATGATCCTTGTCTGACATCAATTCATGTTGCATTACTTTTCTCACCGTTGGCCAAGCACTCTTTTCAAGCCCTATTCCAAGTGCTATTACTCTAAAGCCGCAATTTCCATCCGGATCTACATTAAGCATTGATGAAATGTGCTCATGAACATTTGGTGGAAAATATTTAAGATACTTGTGTATGTATCCAACAGTAGAACATATAGCCATTGAAACATTTGCACGTTTGGATGGTGCCCAAGTACTTGGAGATTTTTTCTTTTTGGCAGAAGAAACACCTTGAGATGAAGGTGGAGTTGGGGTAACACTCGATAATTCTTGCTCAACTCATTCAAACATTCTCATCTTCTTCTTAGTTGAGTCATCCTCCATTAAACTCCTCTTGTTTCCGGATCCCTTAGGCTGGTCACGACCAGTCTTTTTCATTTTCGGCTCTTGCAACACCGTATTAATCGGTTGACAAATGTCCCGTATCTTCATTATCAACCTCTGTCTCTTTCACACGTTTGCCATCTTCAATTTTCTTCTAAGGTATTCAAAACTGGCACGTAGTCTAAATCCGATTCTTTTGGAGGTGGCCCTTTGATATTCCGGGTATTCCAATGAACATCGATCGATGATAGAGGGCTTCTTCTTAAACCTTTCCATCTCATGTCTACACGGCAATCCGTGTGTCTTTCCAATAGTACATCCACACTCTTTATTCAACGCATTGCTATCATTGGTCTTTTTTTCAACTCATCATACAACAAGTCCAATACGTATATAGATACATGATGTTTAAGCTCTTAAACAACGGCTCGCCTTTTGAATTTTTAGGCTCCATGAAAAGAGATCGCCAAAGGATTTCTTGATGTTGGCTATCTCTTGATCAATCAAGCAAAGGCCGGCTTCCCACTCCGCAACCAAGCCCCTAAGCCCATTTTTAGCAAATTTTTAAACACCGAATGCATTCCCTCAACTCTAGATGTTGATGTGTTTCCTAGATGAAACACGGAGTCCGCCCATGCCGAGATGAATGCCTCCTTGTGTGCGTTCAACCATGTAGATGAAACGTAACTCATGGCGTCTTCACTAAAAGTCTTCTTACACTCTTCCAATCTCTCATTCAACTCTTCTTCCGAATTTGATTTAACAACCTATGTCCATGTTTTCATCAAATCGTACAACCTTCGCTCATAGTCTTCATCTTCAAATTCGACACAAGACCTTTCAATGTGCCACCAGATAACAAGTTCTTTGCTTTTGAAATACCACCCGCATCAAGCTCATTAAAGCTTTTTCCTATCTTTCACGATACAACATATTCGCCACTTTGTCATCAATTGCTTCGCAAGCATAGTCAAATCCTGTGTGTTTGTCTTCCTCTCCAAACATAAAGAAGCAAATCCAACCTAAAATGACATGTCCGTAGACGTAACGCCAACAATCAAAGAAAAGGGGCATCTTGTACTTGTTTGTATTGTAGGTACAATCCATAAGCATGATGTGTATGAAAGCACCTTGCAAGTGACAAGTTATCGTTATAGCCCAAAAACATCCTTCACTACGCTGTTCTCATTATGCCGACAATGAACGGGATGTGGTCTTATCCGCTAAATTGTAAACCTCTTGCATCACCGCCTCGATCCTCTCATTCTTTCTTCCTTATCTTAGAACGAATGTTATAGATCGCTTTTGTGACGCATAATTTTTCTCATCTCAGATCTCTCAACATCCGTAGTATACTTCTTGGCAAAATGCCATTTCGAGTCATTGTTGCAACGGCATGGACTTGTTCTTTATCAATCCGACCGAGGTATGCATGGCCCACATCATACTTTAATGTTTTGTGATTATGCACACCATTCACTACTTTTACGGTCCACACCGCCCTAAAGGTATCCTTCTTGGTTTTCAATACAAATGGACATCCGTATTTCCTTGTGGACGATTCCCTTGGCTTATTATTTCCAGTAGTGCCAACTTTTTTCTCGTACTTTCCTACTTTACGATGATCCCTTGGGAATCCACCCCTCTCACATTAGAATGTAATGAACGGTGTCCACTTTCCGGTCATGTTAGATCTCATTTTCACAATGACGACACCATTCGCTCTTGCCAATGCCTTGAGGTGTTTTGTGACGGCTTCATGCGAATCAAATACCTGTGAACAATATATAAATGTAATGAAAACAAAATCAAGTTTAAAATGCACAAACATTGAAATATTATAAGTTTTAAACACATACTTGATCAGTTGTAAAAACTGAAGTCATATCGACTGATAACTCTTCAGGTGACTCATCCCTCAATGCAAGTGTGGTATCTCGAAGATTCTTAATATTTTCTTGATCTTCATCAATCATTCCATCAGCCAAATGCTACAAAAGAAACGTACATTTGTATTGGGATAAAGTCATACTCAATCGGGATGAGAATAACATAATAACATATTGACTTAATGGTTTCTTACCTTAATATACTCCTCGCCGTCGCCTTCTATCGCTTCCGCATTGTTGCTTTGTCATAATTTGTATCATCGCTTTGTTTCTATGGATTAAATATTAATATATACAAGTAAACGGTAGTTCAATACACATGGATGGAAAATGTGAAAACCGATACGTAACGCCGGCAATATCGACGTTGGTTTGGCTATACAAACGCCAGCATCACTGATGTTATAATGTCATCAGGCAGAAGTTACTCACCGATTAGAACGTTAGCCGACGCCGCTTCTTCTACCCTAAAAATGCGGCAAGAAAGAAGCGCTTTGACAACGCCAACTATACCGACATTCCCTATGCAAGATGAACACCGGTAGTGACAACGCTCGTGCATTACATGTATGCACTTTATTGTGTGGTAAACGCCGCTACCGCCGACGCTCACATGCGTAAACAGCGCCGCTGTGGATGGCGCTCCTCGCTCCGTACGGGCGCCCAGACGTAAAAGAACTACGGGAAAGCCTCTGTGGACGATCGGAAAACGCGAATAGCTATAATTTCATCCATATATGAATGTATGTGTGTAGAAGTTTACCCATTCACTTAACTCACACATTGAACATCAAAATATGATTTTTAGATCAAGAAATTACCAAATTTGAGGGGTTCATCTTCTTCTCCACTTGGCTTGAAAATGGTATATCTTCAAGTGAGATTGCTACATCTTCCACATTGCAATGCATTTGTTGATTGATATGAGTTGATTCAAGATGATGACCTTGAAACTTGTATTGATGATGGTGTTGTTTTGGATGATGGTGAAGGTTCCATAGATTTTTTTGGGATGATGAATGTGGAAGAAGATGGAGTTTTTTAATTGGTTTATGGATGAAGGTTTTTTATGTTTAGGATTATTAATTTGTATTAGAATTAAGTTTGCAGATGAAATGATTAAATGTGTTTTTAGTTTAGATTAGATTAGTGGATTAGATTAATAGTATGATAATAGTGTTTGATTAATTTTTTAGAGGACTATTTTACAATTTCTAAGAGTTGGTGTAAGAAGTGATTTTCTTATTATTTTCGTAAGTGTATAGTAAGAAAATAATCCAAATATTCATGCACAAAAGTAAATTTTGCGCACATGGAAGTAGTTTTCACCGCAAGTAGTAGAAACGCCACGCTAATAACCCCTCTTTATTATACAAGTTTAAATTTTGACTTAAATACATCATACTTCATTCCAATTGCTTTGCATATATTCATTTCTACGCCTCCAATAATGTTCATAACTCTAAATGCACTTAAAGTTTTTGCTTTAATTGTCTAAATTGCTCAAACTCGCTTATCAATGCCTCTTAAATATCATAAAAACGATGTTATATATAAAAATTGATAAAAAAGTAAATAAGCTTAAGTTTTAAACGACTGTATTAACTCATTCATCGACGTTTCCTTAAATATCATAGCTCCAAAACGCTCCAAACAATACGAGACGTTGGCGGAGTAATATTTACAATATTAATTTAAATAGAGAATTCATTTTATACATTAAAATTTTAAAAAATGTGCTTCTATTGACACGTCACTTTTTACTATTGACACCCATTTTTTGATTATTTTTCAGATGAAAAACGTTTACAAGATCGGCTGTTCATTGTCAACACCAACATCGCTGTCGCAGTCACCGACGCTATGCTCAACAACGAACACCAGCCAGATCGACGCTCCTTTATAAAAGTCATTACAACTTAAAAACGCCAATCCATCGATTTTTTGCGTCGCTCGCTTGTTAACATCAACGCCAACAACGAACACCAAATGATACACGCCTTTAATTAAAAATCACGCGACGCCAAGATTTTTTTTTTTAAAAATAATATGCACAAGAATAAAAAGCCGCACCATGATGAACCTTTAAAATTTTACTCGTAGCACGATTTATTGGAAATGCTTAGGTATGATTTCAGTTATCGATATGCAAACATGCAGGACGACGCGTGGACCGTAAGTGCGCCAATTTACTAACGATTCATTGGCAGCACATGCTGCCGTGAAAATCAAATTCCAGCCCCCATTTCCGTCATTTCACCTCACACATTTATAGGGTTTAATGTTTTTGTACGGTGACTCGGGTTCGACCAGCTCATATGTCGGTTTTTATGTCCCTTTTATAAATTGACATTTGCGACCAAGATTTTTCCGATTTAAAAACCTTTTTTTTTTCTTTCTATGCATATATTTTGCCTAAATGTCACCCAAGAAAATCATTAACTTGAATGAAATGGTGAGTCGGCGATCGAATGTAGGATGTATCAACAATTAATTGTGTTCTTCCTTTTACTAACGTTAAGCTGGTTGGTTAATTGATTGTTTTTTATGATGTTTTTCTTTCCTCCAGGAGAAGGAACCACTGTCTGAGGAAATCAAGATGAATGAGAAATATTGTGTCGACTGCAAAACCACAAAAACACCCTTATGGAGAAGTGGCCCGGCTGGCCCTAAGGTGAGATTTTGATCGATTAAACGATCTGGGTTTTCGATTTTTGCAAATGGGTTTTTTTTTTCATTCTTAATTTTGGATTTATGTGGGAAAATTTTGCCAATATTTTTTGCAGTCACTATGTAATGCTTGTGGAATCAAACAAAGGAAGAAGAGTAAAGTGACTACACACCAGCTGGTTGATTCAACTTCAAGCAAGCAGGGGAAGGTATGTGGTGATTTGAGGGGTAGAGTTATGGCTTTGGGAAAAGAAGTTATTTTGCCGAAGCAGAGATGTTCAAAAAAGAGGCAAAGGAAAAGGAATACTCATAGGAATCAGAAATTGGGGGAAGTGGAGCAGGCAGCTGTGCTTTTGATGGCTATGTCCTCTGGTTCTGTTTTTGTTTAATTAATCAAGTAGCTAGCAGCAATGTATCAGAATGGATCAACCCCTTCCCTTCTGCCTGGTTGTGGTATTTTGTGATGGGAATGGGATGTAAAATTTGCAGAGTGAGACTTATTAGATCCGACTGACCGTCGTCACACAGATATAAAAACAAAACTGCTTATTATTGCATATACTGCAAGAAATACGATTGGCTTATTTAACGTAATATGTAGCTTCTACGACAAAATTACCCTGGAAACCTTTAGGATAAATGTTAAGTATTAGTATGTGAATGGGTACGTAGGAATCTATATGTGGTGGAGGTGTGTTTTCCTCTTAAGAAGAGGATGTGGGCTTTTCATCAAGTCATGATGTTGGCTCTTACCCGTCTCTTGGTGGCAATACTATGTGAATAATGAAAAGCATATGAAGTAAATTCACATCAATTTTTTTTTTTCAATTTCTAAAATAATATATAATAATACATAACTGTTATAAAACTAAAACAAAATAGAGAAAGAAGAAAAACAAAGATAGAGAAGATTGCAAAATGCTTGTGTACTATTTCAATAAGATAAATTGAAAGATTTATAAGACATTTTAAACGCTAATACAATAAATGATAAGAATCGTAATATTACATAAAATCAGTCAGAATCAATCAATATCAATAGACAATCCAAAATAATTTATTACATAATACTCCCCCTTGGATCTTTATTTTTCAACAAACAATGGATATGATATGCCTCATTAAAACCTTACTAAGAAAAAAAACAAATTAAAAATCTTAGCATGGAAAAAAGACATATTTATCTCTGCTTGATTCACCTCTCAACCAAGTATCAATGTAGATCTTTCAAGCACCGCATCCCAATGCTCTTCCCCGTATATCAAATGTTGCAATGGCGATGCTCGATAAATAAATTTGCCGACATCGGCCGACTCGGATCTGTTTCACATAGATCTCCTCATTCTTTGCAAATTATGAGTAAAGAAGAACTTGGGTGAAATATGTTTTGTTCTATTCCCATTAATATCGCCCCAATTCAATCGAGATACGCAAGATGCATTGTCTTCATATAATGCAGCTTAAACGATTTTCATTCTCATCTGCATAAATGTCTCAATGAATAAATGGTAGAATTGATTGTCTCGATTGTAGTTGCATAAACAGATATGCCATGTATTATTAACTTTGCTAGAAAACTCAAAGCGGGAAAAAACTGATAAGGTAAATAGTTCATGTCATATGCTTTTACGCGTGCAATCGATCGCCATTAAAAACCTTTAACTAAGAAAACCTTTTGGGAAAAACTTGGTTAAGGGAAAATGAAAGTACAATCATTGGTTTTAAGACCAAATCCACACAAAGTTTTGAAGTTGTCGCCTTCCCGACGACAACAATTTTTCAAATGTACGATTCCAAAGATAATAAACACTTATTATCCAAAACCGATGTAGGAATAATTTTAGTGAACAAATCTATTATATTGTCACTAGAGTGTACTTTTGCATATCACTCCCTTTTAGAGTTTAATGGATAGTCGGATGTAGGGGCTAATAAGTGTCATTCTCACTACTCACTTGTGCAACACATGCAACACAATCAGCACTATAATCATCTAAATAATGGGAGAAGTAATATAATCGAAATTTGCATGCATATATTTCCACTATCATGCATCGTAAATTCCTTAAAATTATGACATTAACTATGCATTACTTACATATTCCTTTCTCAATAGTGAATCTACTCAATCTGGTCATACTACATTCAAATGAATGTTAACGACCTTAACCATACGCATGTTGCGATTGTCATATTAATTCATTTTTGAAATCCATCAAGGATTTCCATATCAATATTCATGTCCAACGACCCATAAATACGCGGTCATGACATATGAAAACTCAACGAATCGCCATAGATATTCACTAAATGAACATAACATTATCTATAATGAGAGCATATATTTGATCATTAACAAAAATATTTTCAATTCAAACTCAACCTCAATTGCTTATTTCATTTTTACATAGTCTGAGTTTTTCTGACACTCTACTATTGACTTAGTTACTGGATCCAGATACAAACAATAATAGCAATTAAGCAATTAAAGAGGCAATTATGTCGCCGATTTATCATGATGTTTTATTAAAAATCTCCGTGAAATTTAATTGATAATTTGATATTAACATAAATCAATTCCTTATAAATGTATGGATTGGTTGTTCCGCTACCCCAATATTAAATCATTTGATGCACGTATGCTTTATTTGGGGTTTTCGCCTTGAAGACGGATCTCTTTAAGATATTTCACGAGTGACTCGAATATGAATTTATTTTCCGCGATATTTATCTTTACACCGATCGGTATTCTACGCTCCGCGAGATATATAATCAATCAAATTTGGTGCATTTGTAAATAGTCACTCTTTTATGTTGAATAAAAAGATCTGGCATATTACTTGCTAAGCACAGCAAGTTAAAATATATTTGAAATTCAGTTAAACTGATGCGTGGATGATCTTTTATATTTATAAAATTTCTCGGCATTCATTAATTCTAAAATGGGGTTTTCTTATCTCCCCCTAATGCCGGGAAATGATCTTCGTTAATAATGTAGTAATTGCACCGAGCTGTAACTTAATGCTTTGTCATTCGCTTCAAGCAATTTATACATTTCGAAAAACAATGGTTTTTGCTGAATCAACCTCATGATCAAATGCTATTTGACTTTTGTTATAAAATTTATTTAACTATTTCAAATCTATGAGATTTATATCCTTTGGAAACAAACAATTCATACGCTTTATGCATTTAGAATAAATAGCACTATGTCATTTCCGATTCTTCAAGAATATTATTTTTGACATTCTTTTGGGGGTTTCTATAAAATTATATAATACCATGAATTTCATATTCATATTCTCCCCCTTATGAGGTTGACAATGCTTATTGTGTCAACACTACGTGTGTATTATGTGATTCAATCACAACTATTCATATGTGAACTTCAAGTTCATTTATAATATTTGTCATGAGATATGATTTATTTGCATTTATTTTCCACCCGCGAATCTTGGACAATTCTTTTATCACAATTGATATCTAGAATGTTTACAATAACCCTTGACGGATTCTACATTTTAATGTGTGATCCTCTTATGCGGGCATCAACAAATTTTTTGACATTTTAATAACGGGGGAATTAAGATAATCCCTTTTAGAGATTGATATTTTAACGGTCAATTACTTCACCCGTTAACTCATTATTGTATACCGGGTTATACCAATGTTCTATGATCGCCAACCACTTTTGGTGGGATTTTTTTTTATCATCATGATAAATTTCTCGTAAAAAAATGGTACTACCCACGGTAATTAATATCTCCAAAAGACTTTTATTTATGCACGTTCACTTCATGGAACGGAATGATGCATCTTGTATGATACGAAACATATGTCATTGTTCTAATGATGCATACAATATCACTACATTCTCTTCTCGTAATGGACTTATCTCATCATTTCCAGCATATTGCTCACCGATATAATACCCATATTACTCAAAACAATCGAGACTTTAGAGAGCATAGTGCTTTAATTCAAACAAAATTGTTTCAATATAGCACTTATGTATTGTATTATCGCTTGCATCTCTCATTAATTCTTTTGAGAACTTGTTTCTCAATATAACGCGTGTGTCGTGACTATCGACGAGGCAATTTAATTGCTCTAATGTTCCGCCCATTTCTTTTAGAACGAAATGAGCAATTAATTTTTTCAAATTATAACAATTGTCACATAATATAAATGAATTACAATGATTAATTATTTCAAATAGAAAATTATATTATGTATCAGCTTCAAGCAAATCAAATTGATATTGTAAATGCTAAATGATCCGAGACAATTATCCAAAGAATACAATTCGTGAATCAAACAAAGATGAATAATTTAACTCACCAATAAAGCATTATAATATGTCATCATATTCATTCTTATCACAACTAGACAACAAATTTTGAATTTAATAACAATATAGAGCAAATGTGTTCATAATCAAAGACTATATACATGGTATTCATTTTTAAAACCGCAGTTGAATATTTTTATTTTGTAATAAAGATAAGTATAAATAATCGCAATAATGATTATCACTACTCTTGCAATAATCATGCAAAATAAAATATTTTCATTGAATAACCAAATATGATTTTATTTATTAGAATCAATGCAAACATTTTTGCCAATACAATGAATGCATTAATTACCTCAATGATCATGCAATTATTGTAAGGTTATGGGTAATATAAATCCAATTAACTAAATGATTTGACAATATCATATTCTTATTTTTCATATCATATCAACTTTATAGTGAGAAATATATTGCTAAATTATAAAGCAACGTAGAAAGCATTCTCACGTCAGATCAAATAAAGATCATATATACACTACTACATATGCTGATTAACACAACCACGCATTAACAATCATGTAAAATATAATATTTTTAATTTTAACTATTTAAAATGAATTTAATTAATATGAATATGATTGCAAAAGTAGTATACACGTTGATTAATCCAGCGATTGAGAATCATATATTATTATTGTGGCCAAATAACAAGATCTACTTACCTAAAATGAATGACAATACAATTATATTCCCTTTTTTTAAGAAGAAAACTAGCAACACATATGCATTATACACAATCAAGAAAAAATAATTCCATAGCTACTATTTATATATCACAAAAAAACTTTAGCTGTATCAAAATAAGGCCAAGACAAGAAACAAATTATTTATTAATAAACGATACTTAAATTTTAAATGCATCGTATAAACAATTATTTTAATGTCTAAACAATTTCTGGAAATCGCCACTAACTCAAACACGTGGCTTGATCTTCTAAAAGATCATTTTGTTTCTTGTCATGATTATTGTCTTAATCATATAAAATAATTTTGTTAGGACTGTGTCAATAATGTCCTCCTCCACGACTACTTCCAAATATTTATAAATGAGTCACGTTCTT
The DNA here is from genome assembly GCA_026214975.1 of Gentiana macrophylla. Lineage (NCBI taxonomy): Eukaryota > Viridiplantae > Streptophyta > Magnoliopsida > Gentianales > Gentianaceae > Gentiana > Gentiana macrophylla. The sequence goes on from CM047814.1 coordinate 36,792,634, forward strand.
TATAAAGTATGAACTCTTATAATTTGGTCGGGACTCATTAGTCATATCAATGATGACTCATTATTTATTTTCATAATTCCACATCCAGTGGATTATTATTTTTCATTCATGATACGAAATCATAATCAATTTCATATACATCATAAATTACTTTGATTGATATTGCTGCTTCAGAAGCATATCATCATGATAAAAAAAAGATCTATTTTTTTTTTTCAATTGTGATCATGAAATCTCATGATATATTCAGTAGATTTCTTATCTCTGAATTTCAGATCACTCGTGGAAAATGTCTTTCCCTATGGATTTCGGGTCCTAATTTTTATTTATATGAATGACATGACTTTTTTCTCTGTGAATTTCAAATTCACTTTCACTAATTTTTGACACGTCTGAAATTCATCTATGTGAATTTAATATTCACTTTCGTCGGTTTTTGACATGCCACTTATGTGAATTTTATGTTCACTTTTACGAGCTTTCTATTTTCATATGGATTTCTGATCCATTATATGCTCGTTTTAAACATTGATCAACTCCATGTGCTCATATCACCTTTTCCAATTTGCACAAAAAGGCAAACTCTTTTGTCTAAGGAATATAGCCATCAATGCTTCATATCACTTATGAGTATGACTCATATCTTTTTCTTACTGGTATTGATTTGATCCATCATGATTTGATGATGTCAATATATTATATATATCTATAAAATAATATAATAAATCACGATAAATAATTTAAATAAATCAAATTTTTACCTTAATGTTTACTTGTATCGAGATGTGTAGATATAAAATATATCAATTGATCGACTTGAGTCCTTCTGGCAATCTATGAATGGTGATTCTTGTGGGTTTTTTTCTTTCGATTCTTGTTTCTTTCGAAGGTTGCCAAACTCATCAAAACAATTTTGATGATTTGAGACATGGTTAGAGACTCATGCTGATAACGTGTTATAAAACTAATACAAAATAGAGAAAGAAGAAAGAAGAAGAAAACAAAGATAGAGAAGATTGCGAAATGCCTGATTATTTCAATGATATAAGGGAGTATTTATAGTACATTCCAGGGTGTGAATACAATAAATGATAAGAATCGTAATCTTACATAAAATCACTGTAATCAATCGATATCAATAGACAATCCAAAATATATTATTACATAACTTTATTTCACAACATTTCAATTCAAAATATTCCATAACAGCAGCTTTATCCCTATCTTTATACAAAATACCATTAAAATAGAGATAGTGCTTCACAAATGGGGATAAACTATTCATTGATCCTAAAAATAAATAAGGACGAGGCTTCTGTTATAGGGGTATTTGAGAATAATTTCTAGTTTTTATCTTTATTTTAAGGATAGAGCACCATATATGGCTTCTGACGTGAATACCCTTAGTATTTTGTATATGTTGGATTGACATTTGTTGAGAATTATTGATACATTTTATCATCATAAAAGTTGTGTGACATCAAATAACTTATAACACACACACACACACACACACACACACACACACACACACACACACATATATATATATATATATATATATATATATATATATATATATATATATATATATATATAATATACAAGAGGCGAGGCCCTTCAGCTAACTATTCGATTAATGGTCACGACTACAATAAGGGTTATTATCTAGCTGATGGGATCTATCCTCCATGGGCAACATTTGTCAAAGCGATCACCATTTGCTGAGAAGTTCTTGTTCTTTTTTTTCCCGGACGTATCTGCCTCCAACTCGGTTGAGGTGTCCAAATCATTTTGTGCAACTTCAGAGTAGCGATCACCATTTGTTTCAGATAGGTAAAATTCACCGCTCAACCCATCATCAGTTACTCCCGCCATACGCATAATTCCGGAAATGTCGTTATTCATACTTAAAATAACATAACATCCGAAAACGGATCGAGTAATATACACAAAAATTAATTTCCCATAGCCTAACAACAGTATGATTTATCAATAAAAGGATTCATGTATTTTCAAATATATATATATATATATATATATATATATATATATATATATATATATATATATATATATATATATATATATATATATATATATATATATATATATATATATATATATTAATTTAAAACTCATGCATGCACGGGGTTATTTGAATTTATGAGAAATAATAAATTTGGAAATTCAACGTAATATATGATTAATGTTGACATTACATATTAATGATTACATATATCCAACAAATTATTAACATATATTTACAACGATTGGTATATGTATAAACACCATAATATTGAATTATCTAACCACCACCTCGCCCTTCCACCCAATTACCAAATCCCCAACTCAAATCATCTTTTCACCAAAGTATCCTATGACATATTTGAAATTGTTTTTTCTTCTTTCAAAATATAATTTAATGTAAAGAATATTTCACATTGAATTAATGACATATTTATTTAATCTAAAATATTTCCATTACACCTCAAACATTTGAAGTAAGTTACTTTGAAAATATAATTGATCAGATTTAATATTCTGATTAAATTGAGCCGCTTATTCATATGAATAACTTTAATTTAAGAATATTTCAATTAATTGGAAAACTTGAATATATTTATTTTTGAAAAAACAATTTAATGTAAAAGTATTTAACATTTTAATTTAACGATATAATTCTATTTCATTAATTGGTATAATTGAATTTATTATTTTTCATAAATTATAATTTAAAGTAAAATACGCTTAATAAATTCCATTTTTGAATTTAGGCATTTTGAACATTTAATTTAATGTAAGAATATTTGGTAATAATTAGTAATGACTAATTTATATGTGATGTATTTAATGCTAGAATATTTCCATTAAACGACATACAATTACAAAAAACAAAACCGACAAATTAATTCAAAATCTATAATAAAAATCAAATGCATTGTTAAAAAATAATCGAATGTAAAGAATATTTGGTATTAAATGGCATTTTGTAATTTGTGGGGATGACATTAATGTACAAATATTTCATAATTATTGAAAAAATTTAATATAGTTGATTTTAGAATTGTAATTTAATGTAGGAATATATGACATTAATTAATTGGTTGGTAAATTTGAATAAATTATTTTTTGAAAACGTAATTTAACGTAAAGAATATTTTGCATTAAACGAAATGACTTATTTGCAAAATGAATGACTTTAATTGAAATATTTAGTATTAATTGGTAAATTTGAATAAAATTATTTTGAAAATGTAATTTAATGTAATAAAATCTAACATTAAACGTGGTGACCAATTCACAAAAGATTATTTGAACGTAAGAATATTTCGACATCATTACAAAAGTTGACTACACTTATTTTTTAAATGTAATTTAATATAAGAATAGTTAACAATAAATGAAGTTTACTTAATTTTTACGGGATGAATTAATGTAAGAATATTTCATACTAATTAAAGATATTTGAATTTACTTATATTTCAAAATGTAATTTAATTTAACAAAATTTTTCATTAATGGAGGACCTTAATTTGTAAGTGATAATTTTTTGCATAACATATTTTAATTTATTTATGTTTCATAAAATCAATATAATGTAGTTTGAGGATTATTTTTTTAGGAATTTTTTTTCAAAAAGTAATTTAATGTGATAATATTTTTGACCGACATTGTTGTTTAATGTAAAAATATTTCCCATTCAATGACACAATTGAATTTAGTTATTATTGAAAATATAATTGAAAAATGTAAGAATATTTGACATTAAATAATTCGTATATTTGAAAAAAAAAAGTTGAATGCATTTATTTTATAAATGTAATTCAATTCAAGAATATTTGTCATTAAATGAGTTGGCTAATTTATAAGGGATGAATTAATTTAAGAATATTTCGTATTAATTATCATATTTGAATTTACGTATCATTCAAAATGTTATTTAGTGTGATTCAATAGCTACATATTCAAGTTAATGTGTGAATATTTTTTTCATTAATTTATAGAAATGTATTCAATATCTACATATTCGAGTTTATATAATTTTCAAAATTTAATTTAATGTTAGAATATTTTGAACTAATTGGGAAAATTGAATTTATCATTTTTTAAATATTACATTTTAATGCATAATTTTGAATTAAATGACATATTTGAGTTTAGATATTTTGTAAAATATAATTTAATGTTAGAATATTTTATATTAATTGATAAAATTAAATTTCTTGTTTTTTAAATACTATAATTTAAGCCAAAATATTTTCATTAATCATAATAAATTTCTAATATTTGACATTATTCCTAATTTACTTAATTTATAAGGGATGTATTTAATGCAGAATATTTATCATTAATTTATATATTTGTATTTAATGTCTACATATTTGAGTTTAGATATTATTGAAAATGTAATTTAATATTAGAATATTTTGCATTAATTGGTAGAATTGAATTTATCATTTTTTAAATTTTAAACTTTAATAAAAAAATATTTCCATTAAGTGTTATAAATTTGAAAATATTTTAAATTTTTCTAGGATGACTAATTATAGGGGATGTATAAGGATGTATTTAATGTCTACACGCTTAATGTACAATGTGAACAACAGAAAAAAAAAATCAAAACTCGATGTCATTTAATGTACAATGTGAACGGAATTATTTTAAGATTTTTTTCTCTTCCTATTGCTAATTAACGTGGAGTTTTTGTTTTGACAGAAGAAAAAAATTATTCGAAGGGTTTTTTTCGAGGATTTCCTATTTTAATTGATGTTGAATTTTTTATTTTGGCAAAAAAAATGGAGATATTAAAAAAAAAAAACTACACGAAATTTAATATACAATGCTAATGTTATGAAAAATAAATAAAATCATATGACATTTAATGCATAATATGAATACGATTATTTTAAAACTTTTTTCTTCCTAAAAAATGTGGAGATAAAAACCAGAAAAAATAATAATAAAATTGCAGGATATTTAATATACAATATGAGCAGGATTATTTAATAGTTTTTTTCCTTCATATTTCTAATTAACATGGTGTTTTTTATTTGACAAAAGAAAAAGTGGATATTTTGTACATTTTGAACATAAGTGCCATTAATGAATAATCTTTGACCGTGGAAAAAAGTGCATCTCGTGTAATTAATTTTAGTGATGCATAATTTTTTTATGTACTTACTTATGGTGATGTGTAATTTTTTGTACGCTATGTCAATAAATAATACACAAAGACACGTGTATCATACCTTTTAAAAATCATATGAATTATTCAATCCTGCAAAACAAAAGAAAAATCCAGTTAGTTGTTTTATACTTCAACATTTTGAGTTATTCTTTCATTAATTTCATATTTGATTAAATTAAGAGCAATGAGTATTATGTAAATAAGTGGGATTAATCGATGCAATATTAAAAGAAAAAATAAGTATGACGTTTATCTCTTAATTAAAAACACACGATTTCATACATTTTTAAAAACCTATGAATATTTCAATTCAAAAACTAAATAAAAATCGGGTTAGTGAAGTTTTTTCGATCCTGCAAAATAATATTAAAAATCAAGTTAGTGAAGTTTTTATTTTATACTTCAAAGATTTTGAGTTGTTATTCGATTAATTTCATAGTTGGTTAAATCAAGAGCAATGAGTAAAATGAAAATAAGTGGAGTCAGATGCAATATTAAAAGAAAAAAAATCATATGATGTTTACCTCTGATTTGATGATACTATTGTTTGGTGTGTTTATTAGAGCAATGAGTAACATGTAAATAAACATGAAAATAATTAGAGACGGGTGCAACACTAAAAGGAAAAAAATGAGTATGAGGTTTACCTTTACAATATTGCTTGGTGGATTTGTTACAGCCTGTAAATACCCCAACATTTTGCGAGGAAGGAGAAACATTTGAAAATCATATGTTTTTAAAACTTTTAAAGAAAGGTCGTGGTGTATAAAAAAGAGAAAAAATTTAAAACCGTAGGACATTTAATGTACAATGTGAACATTATATCCATTCAAAATGTGATGCTTTGTAAATTTTGAATATATTTGGTTCCCATTTCTAATTAATGTGAATATTTTGTAAATTAATGTGGATATTTTTTAAATTTTAAACATAAATACTATTATTGTATAATCTTTGACTATGCCATTAATGTATAATCTTTTATTGTGATATTTTTTTTATAAGAGCTGGGTTTGAAGCGGGTCGAAATGGGTATTTTCCGGGTAATTGGGTTAAATCCCCTCGTGTATATATTATATATATAGATATATATATGTATATATATATATATATATATATATATTGCAAAATTGATTATGACCGTATGTTTAATTGATTAATACTCCATCCGTTTCCAAATTAGTACTAATAGAGTTGACACACACACGGTGATGACGAGGTGATTTAATGCTCTAATTTTAACATCAAAATGACCACACAATAAGTAAAAATTCGACTATAATTAATTCAATGTTTATTTATTTATTTATTTTGCAACTCAATCGGTTAAATTGAAATAGATGGAATATCAGACTCGTAATAATTAACACTAGAAATTTGTTGTGTCATATCACATCATTTATTATGACACGTCTGTTGTGTTAGTAGCACCTCATATTTATTTTCTAAGTTTTATTGATGCGTCTACCACACTTCATTTTTTTACTTCCTTTTCGTTTGAGATACCACCTACACCACGGTTGTGCCACAACACACTTTTCTATGGAAGGACGATATGGGGTGACATCCCTTCGGGTAAAGCTATGGATGAGTTTGTTTTAGCTTGTGAGGATCCATGGCTTCATGACCTCCCTTTTGATGGGTTCTAATAGAATTGAGATCACCTGCTGCACAACAGGCTGTACTCAAATTGGCCAATCATATTTTTTTTGTTTTTGTTTTTCTATTTTTTAGTTTCTGCTTGAAATTCTAATTGTGCCCTCCCATACATGATCACAGCACAAGTGCTGTAAAAGCACCACAACAGAGGATCTTAGCTCGTTGTAATATACATGGAACAGAGGTATGGTTTGACAAAGGTTGGATAGGATTATAATTAATGATGAATGGTCGACTTGTCATGATTTGACACATGTTTCTCATCTTGCTATATTATTCTTTGGTCAAAAGTCGAATTCTTTATGTCGATTTTTGAATGTTTTGACTAAACACACAAGCTTCCTCGACACTGTAAAACATATTGGGGATCGCCCTACTTATGATAGAGGGATGAAAAGCTATTTACTAAGTTACATAATATGTCTCGGGTTCTAGCTAGCCTTTTGGAACAAACATGTGTTTGACAATGTTTCAACTAAACTTAAAGAAACGGGTGAAGCACTCTTGCAGGACAAGATGAAATATGAGCAAAATAGAGATGATGCTTATCGGGAAGAGTGTCTAGATGTCATGCGGTTCATACACAAGCTTTCTTGTGGGAGGCGGAGTTTTGGAGGCGAAAATTTGTGCTTAAATGGCTACGGTCAGGTGATCCTAATGCGGCATAATTTTATGGGGTGTGTAAATATTATGGATTTATATTATTGGTACAAATATATAGCCATCTCTAGGGCTTTAAATATTACGGATTTATATTATTAGTACAAATATATTATATGGTGCTTTCAATCGTGCTCGGAATCCACAGGAATTTTTTTTTATCTCAATGAAAGTACGCGCTTGACATAATTGAGGAGACCGGTTTGTTAGGGGCTCGTCCTGCTGAGTTCCCTATGGAAAAAAATCACCAGTTGGCGGTTGATGATGGTGACTTCTTCGATGATCCTGGCAAATATCGTAGATTGGTGGGACGCCTTATTTATCTTGGTGTTACATGTCCCGACTTGGCGTATTCGGTTCATATTCTTTCTCAATTTATGCGATCCACCTGCGTTAAGCATTGGGAGGCTGCGTTAATAGTGGTTCGTTACTTGAAGAAGAGCCTGGTCGGGGTGTATCTGCTATGGCGAGATAGCCCATTGTCCTGTGAAAGGGTGGTGTGATTCGATTGACGACGAGTTGCCCGGTCACTCGTCGGTCCTTGAGTGGGTGGTTCGTGTTACTTGGGACTTCACCGCTCTCGTGGAAGACAAAGAAGCAGCAAACGGTCTCCCGTTCATCCGTGGAAGCTAAGCACCGCCCAATGGCGTCCATTACATGTGAGTTGAAATGACTTCGACAACTTCTCGGCGATTTAGGTGTTCGAGTACCAATGGGTATCCCTCTCCATTGTGATAGTCAGGCCGCATTGCATATTTTCACAGAATCCGGTTTTTCATGAGAGGACCAAACATATCGAAGCTGATTGTCATTTTGTTCGTGATACGATCACGGAGGGCCTGATTTCTCCTGGATATGTTTCCACACGGGTCCAGCTGGCGGATATTTTTACAAAAGCCTTGGGAAAACATCAGTTTGAATTTTTGTTACGCAGGTCGGGCGTTCGTGATCTTCACGCTCCAACTTGAGGGGGGTATTACGGATTTATATTATTAGTGTAAAATTATATTTATTGTTGGGTAGTTTGGACATTGTGTAAAAATGTTAAAGCCCTAGAGATGACTATATATTTATACTACAGTGATCGATGAATGACAAGAAAATTATTCGAGTGATCATATTTGTCGGTAAACAAAGAAAGACTGAAAAATTTATTGGAAGGATTCATAATGAGGACGGGACTTGGCTCACTGATACCATGGGCATGCGAGAGTCTGTTGCTACATATTTCACCACTATTTTCACGATGGAAAGAAGAGGTATTGATAGCGAAATTCAGATTTCAGGACTCCTTCAAATTGACTTTGCTGAGGGTAGACATTTCAACGAAGAACCCACTGTTGAGGAAGTTGAGAAATCAGCAGTTTTCGATATCGATGTTGATAGTACTGCAGGGCCTGATGGTTTCACCTTCACCTTCTTTCAGGTATGTTGGGACTTCATTGCCATTGATGTTTATGATGCCGTGATGGAATTTTTCCAGGGAGCTTAATTTCCCAGAGCGTTCTCTTCAACTACTATCGTTTTGTTGGCCAAGTGTGAAGGGGCTTTGAATTGGAAGGATTATAGACCTATTTCTCTTTGCACAGATTCCTTGAAAATTGTTTCTAAAATTTTTGGTTGGTAGAATTAATTCGTTCCTTCCTAGATTGATTTCTGATTGGCATATTGGATTTGTTCCAGGACGAAACATTGCGGATAATATTTTAGTTGCTCAAGATCTTTCTCGTGACTTGGGTAAAAAGGAACGTTACGAGAACATCTTCTTTTAGATCGATATGGGAAAAAGCTTATGACCGGATCGTGTGGTACACTATGGTTTTCCTGAAAAAGTTGTAGATATTATCTATTGTCTCATCTCGAATAACTAGTTTGCGGTGCTGGTTAACGGAGAGTTGTCTTCGACTTTTCGGTCTTCTCGAGGGATTAAACAAGGAGATACTCTATTTCCAACACTTTTTCTTCTTGCCACAAATTTTTTTAGGAGGGCGTTAGCACGTCTCGTTAAAGTAAAAAATTTCAAGGAAAAACTTTTTATTTTCATTAAGGAAAACTAGAAAGAAAAAAAAAAAAAAAAAAAAAAAAAAGTACAAAAGGGCTAAAATTAAAACATGAACAAAGTCCCGAAACCAACTAAAGCATCATATTATGCGTTGCATTTCAATATTAACAACACTATAGAGCAGGTCTATTAAAATCAAGCAAAGCATAAACAAGCACAAATCATATTTACATAGACATATTAAAACCATGCCCAAACCAACATAACATATAGGAATACTTTTTCCCTCCTCCTTTTACCGGGCTTGGGACCGGCCATGTGCATTTCACATAGGCGGAGTTAAAAAAGTTGTTCCATTTAAACAGATGCAGAGTGACGTCTTACTGGTTCAAAGTTCAAGAATTGTTCAATTTATCAGAGGTCTTACAAGTCCACAAAAAAACACAAGGTTTAAAGTTCAAGAAATGTTCAATTGTCAGGAATTTCATATCAGATGCATGTCATCTTTGGCCTTTATTTGTTCCTCTTTAAAATAATCAAATCTTTCAAACTCATATTCCTTCTCTAACCAAATAGGTCAAAGTTCAATAAATTTTCAATTCGTCAGAGGTCTTACAAGTTCACAAGTCCATCAATAACGACAAGGTTCAAAGTTCAAGATATGTTCAATTTATCATAGCACTTTCAAATGCATAGGTTTATAGTTCATGAAATATTCAATTGCTGGAATTTCATAACAGATGCATGTCATGTGTGGTCTTTCAATAGAAAAAAAAAGTATCAAATCAAAGCAGATCCCTCAGTAATCAATTACCTATATCACATTTTAAAAATCATACAATAAACATGGCCTAACAAAATACAATGTTTTCTTACCAACAAAATATAGAACTGGAAAGTTTGAAAGGACACTTTTCAAGTTCATGGTTTTCCAAAGCATCTTTTCGAAAAACGATATAATACGATATAATCTAAGATAAAATAAAATTATCATAAAAAAAAAAAAACCTAAGCAAGTCTGAAAAAAAAAAAAGTACACTTCATATCTAATCCTAGCAAATAAAGCAAACAGGTTTTAATTTTCTAAAGATGTAGAAAGTATCAAGAAAGATATAATGTATTTTCATAAAGAATACTAAGGTGCAGTCCTTCTCATAATGTCTAAGGCCAGCCAATATCAAGTACAATGTTTACCGACCAACAAGTTGAAACTGCAAAACAAGGTTTTACAAAGCATTCACCTCGAAAGATAGTAATGAAAACACCTGGAATCTGCAATGTTGGCAGTGTTGCATCGACATTCGTAAAATGCTTCAGCAACATCAGCCTAAAACACACCACCTTTCACTTCTATCACTGTATCAGACAAAATCAAACAAGCACTGGAAAACATATCTCCCAAATAAAGCATGCAAAAAACCACGGAACATATTCAGTCTATACTTTGTAAATATTAAATCATATCATTTCATTTGAGATATCATTTACATTTGAGAGGATATAACCTTGTTTTCTAATGATGAATGTTTTCATTGGAGTACTTTGAATGACAATGATAACATAGTCGTTGAAATGGTCTTTGATACCTGATGGTGAAATGTTGCAACCTTTTTTCCTACAAAGACTTCTGTGACATATGCTATAAAACTGATACATGGATTCAATGCTGGTGTTGTTAAAAAGACACATCAATAACAACATCTGCCCAAAATACCGCCTTATGCATCTGTCAAAATCAAACATATACCAAAGAGCAGCATATCTGCAAAAATCAAGCAAAGCACAGAACAAATTCTGGCTATAAATGGACATATTAAAACCATATCAAAAATCAACAGCAAATATAGGTATTACTTTTTCCGTCCTCCTTTAACCGGGCTTGGGACCGGCCATGTGCATATGAGATCACATGGGCGGAGTTAAAAAAGTTTTTCCAAATTAGCACTTCATATATATTACAAGAAATAGCAGGTCAGCGAAGAAAAGTAAACGAAGCACTCAATATTTCCAGGCTGGTTGGGATCGAAGATGCTGAAAGTATATCCAAATCAACAAACAAAGAAAAAGAAGAGATGCGATGCTTGCCTTCTTCATTTTCGTGAACAGTTTCCTGAGAACACAACTTATCATCTTTAACACAAACCAAACGGGGCTTGTCTAATTCATGGTAAAAAAGATTATACACAGTTTTCTATGAAACCACAACTTCTCCATCTTTCAATTCAGACAAATCAGATGGAACACTAATATTAATCAAGACAATATTGTGCATACTTTTGAGGATAAACTTGTGGGGGGGTGGGGGATTCTTATCCTTACAGGTATGCTGCAGTTCTAACTAAGATGAATTTGATGATACTAAATCTCTTGGGTAGGAAAAAAGGGTATTACTCAGATTAACTAACACAAATATGATTCCAGGTATGTTACCGGTCCAGATACGACAGCAGTAGTCTTCAGCTTGGTGCAAATGAAAGATTTCACAATTGAACATAGAAATTGCCAAGTGCATGTCATGCATTAATGGTCATCTCAAAAGTAGTTCCTCTCTACGACTATCAGCACTTACAAAGGCACAAGGTTCAAAGTTTAAGAAAAGCTCCATTGCCAGAACATACCGTATGCATGTCATGCGTAGTCCTTATCTGAAAATAAAAACAAATGTTGGTTCCATTTTTAAGACTATATTCTTTAGTAACAGGCAGAAAACACCAAGGCCAGACTTTTTCATTAAAAGACAAACCAGTCAGCAACACAACATGAAGAGATGCAGAATTATGAACAACTTTGACACATTGAATCTGTTGACAGACCATACCAGTGGCTGACGACCGACCATTGATACTATTGTGAAAAGCCAAGAACCATACCAGTGGCTGATGACCGACCATTGATACTATTGTGAAGAGCCAAGATACACGGTAAAAAAAAAAAAGCAGTGGCTGACTAAAACATTAATAGAGAACGCCCAACTTTAACCAAGTATGCACAACACTCAAAGAAGGTCTTTAACCAGATCTGTAGGAGAGAGTCGAACACAGAACGAAGACATGACATGACATGGCAGGCAAGCAATCCGGTTATAAGGTGAGGCCACATGTAGCTTGACTGAAACATTGATAGAAAGCATTTCAAAATGCAACATTTATCACGCTGTTCTCATGCATAATTAGGTAAGTATGAGTCTTCTCAACAAAGACGCACACAATTCCCGTTCATGAGATTAAAATTCCTGTGGCTAATGCCAGCCTCTAGATCATGTAATTAATTGTTGCATGATTAACCTCATTGACCTTTTTCCACGTGAAAGCCACTTCGCTAAGCTCACAGGTTCTCTTGCAAAGGCAAGCTGAAACATTCCGACTTTTCACGACAATGATGACCTAGAATTCCAAGCAAGGAACGAACCCAGAGAAAATAAAAGGTGTTGATGAAATAAAATAAATAAATCCAATAAGAGAATAATAGATTAAGATGCACTAAAAGGACAAGAAGGAGCTCGCCAAGTCGTCGGCTTCAATGATTGGACTGAGAGACAACTAAACAAAGAACTTCATCTGCGTTAGAAGATCAAAGGAGATCCCTCCATAATTAAGTACCTATTACATTACACATTTAAAAAATGTTCAACATAAGTTCAATGTTTTCCAACCAACATAGGTTCAAAACTGGAAGGTTACAAGCAAGCTTTTCCAAAGCATATCTTCAAAGAACAATATAAGATGATCTAATCTAAGATAATCGGCAAGACTGAAAAATCAGTCCATCTCCTAGCTTCCATTAAATACGATCGAGTATTAAGAAGCAAAAAATATCAAGAATGACATAATCTAGGATCATCAAGAAGAGTAAGCGCAGGCCTGAAAACGCAGTCCTCATAGCCTCCAAGACAAAGTCAGTCACAAGGTCAACCACACAACTCACACAGCTGCAACAAAGAAAACCGGACTGAACCTTTCCTGAAGAAGTCGCAACAAAAAAAGACCCTTCAAGTCGTAAGGCTTCATTATCTGAATCTTCAACCAACCAAAAAGAGGAAGTGCCACCCTCCACCAGCGCTACCTAACATGTTCATCAACATTACAAAAGACATGAGAAGACAAACCTAAAAGAAGACTAAGCAAGTCTGAAAAAGAATGGTATGAGATGATATAATCTAAGATCATCAAGAAGACTAAGCAAGTCTGAAGGAGCGGTCTGAAAGAGCAATCCTTCTGGCTTCCAAGACCAGTCACAAGGTCAGCCACTTAACTTATGTTGCTGCAAATAAAGCAAAATGGAATGAGCTTCCAGGAGAAGCTGATGTTATCAAGAAAGATATAATCTAAGATCAAAAAGACTGAGCAAGCCTGAAAAATGCAGTCCTTCTCATAGCTTCCAAGACCACTCACAAAGTCAACCACTTAAATTATGGGGTTGTAAACCTATGATCATGAGAAGTCAAAGCAAGCCTGAAATAGCAGTTCTTGTAGCCTTTAACACCAGTCACAAAGTCAACAACCACACAACCCATACTGCTGAAAGTAAAGATAACAGGGTCGACATCACAAGAAAGTCACAAATACCAACAAAAAACTAGCCAAAAAAGACCCTTCACAGTGCAAGGCTTCAATGTCCGATTCTTCACCAATGTTTATCCCAACCAACCAGCAAGAGGAACCACCCACTCCATCATTGCCACCTAATATTTCCAACAACATAACGATACATGAGAAGAAGGCAAACTTAAGACAACTGAACAAGTCTGAAAGAGATAACATGGGGTGATTGTCATCTAAAATGATCATGAGGATAAAGAAAGCCTGTGAGAGCAGTAAGATCATCCAGAAGACTAAGTAAGCCTAGAAAAGAAGTCCTTCAGATAGCTTCCAGGACCAATCACAAGCTCAAGGACTTACCTCATGCGGCTGCAATAGAGCAAATTGAATTGAGTTTCCAAAAGTACAAAATATAAAAAAAATGTATAATTATGATCATCAAGAAGACTAAGCAAGCCTGGAAATGCAGTCATTCTCACAGCATCAAAGGTCAGCCATAAGGTCAACCAGAGAACTCACACAGCTGCCAAGAAAGAAAACTGGATTGAGCTTCCAAAAAACACGGCAAACATCAAGAAAACTAAACAAATAAAAAGCTTTAAATCCCAAGTCTTCATGCCCAATTCTTCACCAAGGATAATTTCAACAAATCAGAAAGATGAGGTACCACCCCCTACAATAGAAATGTCTCCATGAGATGACAAACCTAAAGACGACTAAACAAGTCTGAAAAGGAAAGATGTGAAATGATATAATCAAAGATCAACGATAAAACTAAGCAAGCCTGAAAGAGCAGTCCTCATAACTTCCAAGATAAGTCACTAGGTCAACACCATATCACTTATGGGGCCGCAAATAAAACAATATGGATTGAGTTTCCGGAAGAAGCCGAAGACATCAAAAAAGAAAAGAAAAAAAGAGAGAGAACTTAAAAAGGATCGTCCTGCTTCTTCACCAAAGGATCGTCCCAACAAACAGGAAAGAGGAGAAACTACAACACTTCATCAGGCTACCTAACATGTTCAACAGCATGATGACAAAAGAGATGACAAACCTAAAGAAGTCTAAGCAAACCAAAGAAAGCAAAATAATGAGATGATATCAACTAGAACCCCAAGAAACCCTTGAAAACAGTCCTTATAACATCCAAAACAGGTCACAATGTCAACCACAACTCACACGGCTGCACATAAAGCGAACAAAATTGAGCTTCCAGAAAAAGCCAAATTGTCAAAATTGAGCACATCTTTTCATGGGAAAAAAAGATTCTGACACAGTTATCTGAGACCACAACTTATACATCTTTAAACTTAGAAAATTTGAACATAACAATAATAATAATCAAGGCGAAGTTGAACATAATTTTGAGGATATATTTGGGGGTGGGTGGGTGGCAGAAAAATATTATCCTTGCAAGTTACACTGCAGTTCTTACTAAGATGAATTCGATGATACTAACATCTTTCAGGTAGGAGAAAAAGGGAAGTACTCAGATTAACTCACCCTTACCAAGTAAGATGAATTTTGAATAGGGGAGAATTCAGTTGGGCTTTCAGCAATAATCAAATTTCACAATTGAACTTTGAAAGTGTCATGCCTTAATGGTCATCAAAATAGTTCCTCTCTACGATTATCAGCACTTCCAAATCAGAAGATTCAATGTTTAAGATATGTTCAATTGCCGGAACAAACCATATGCATGTCATGCATAGTCCTTATGAAAACAGAAACAAGTATTAGTTCCAGATTCAATCTAGCCATCGTCTTGCCCTTGGTATTCAATATTTCTAGTAACAGGCTGAAAACATCAAGGCCAGGCTTTTCATTGGAAGAGAAACCCCAGTCAGTAACACAACACAAAGAGATGCAGCAATTAAGGACAACTTTAACACAATGAATCTGTTGATGGACCCATACTAGTGGGCTGATGACAGACCATTGATACTAATGTGAAAAGCCAAGATGCACGGAGAAACAAAAGCTGTGGCTGCACATGCTCATCCCACTATCAAAGCAACATATAAAACGGAGATACACAACACTTCATGAAGTTCCTTAACCAGCTCTGCTGGAAAGTGTCAAACACAAAGAACAAAGACATGGCAGGCAAGCAATCCGGTTGTGAAGGTGAGGCCACATGTAGCTTGACTGAAACATTAATAGAAAGCCTTTCAAAATCGACATTTGTCTCATGCATAATTAGATAAGTATGATAGTCTTGTCCAACAAAGACGCACACACGATTCCCTGACAACTCCAGTTCATGAGATTAAAATCCTTGTGGCTAATGCCAGCCTTTATTGTTGCATGATTGAACTCATTAACCTTTTTCCACGTGAAAGCCACTACTCTAAGCTCAAAGGTACTCTTGCAAAAGCAAACTGAATTACTGAAACATTCTGACCTTGATGACCTAGAAAACCCAGCAAGGAAGGAGCCCAAAGGTGTTGAAAACAGAAATAAACGGAAATAAAGATGGGAAATTAGATCCAAATAAAATAAAACATAAAGATGCACTAAAAGGATAAGAAAGAGCTCGCCAAATTAAATCGACTTCAATGATTGAACCGGGAGACAACTAAAGAAAGGACAATATCCATGTTAGAAAATCAAAGGAGATCCCTCCATAATTATGTACCTATAACACAAAAAATGTCCCAACATCAAGACATTGTTTTCACATCAACAGGTTCAGAGGTTTAAAACCAAGCGTTTCAAGTTCCAAGGTTTTCGTATCTAGTTTGTTTACCTAAAACGGTGCATCTCTTCAAAGAAGAACATAGAATGATCTAATTCATGATAATCAGCAAGTCTGA
This sequence comes from Gentiana macrophylla, assembly GCA_026214975.1. Taxonomy (NCBI): domain Eukaryota; kingdom Viridiplantae; phylum Streptophyta; class Magnoliopsida; order Gentianales; family Gentianaceae; genus Gentiana; species Gentiana macrophylla. The sequence goes on from CM047814.1 coordinate 36,809,500, forward strand.
AAAATAAGTCCATCTCCTAGCTTTGAAGACCAGTCACAAGGTAACAACTTAACTTATGTGTGCAAATATCAAGAAAGATATAATCCATGATCATGAAGAAGGGTAAGCAGGCCTTAAAACGCAGTCCTCATAATTTCCAAGACCAGCCAGTCACAAGGTGAACCATAACTCACACAACTGCAAACAAATAAAACTGCATTGAGCTTTCCCCGCAAAAGTCGCAAGTATCAAGAAAACCAGACCCAAAAAAAAAACCCTTCGAAGTCCCAAGGCTTCAAGGATCACCCAATCCCAACAAACTAAAAAGAAGAGGAGCCATCCTCCACCAGGGCTACCTCTAACATGTTCATCGGCATAACAAGACGTGACATGACAAACCTAAAAGAAGACTAGGCGTCTGAAAATGAAAAATATAAGACTATATAATCTAAGATCATCAAGAAGACTAAGCAAGCATAAAAGAGCAGTCTGAAATAGCTGTCCTTCTAGCTTCCAAGGTCAGCCACTTGTTCTTCTGAGTCCTATCGGAGGACGCCAGTCCACATGGGTACCATCGAAAATCCGAGATTCATAGGAATCTCGAAGCAAGAGAGGATATACCTCCCGGCAAGCCTGACACACAGACTACGGAGAAGCGAATACTACTAGTATCATTATCATAGTTCAATGGCCTAGTAGCCTTGTCGGCTATTCGGGAAGGGTAGCGAGTAAAGAGCAGCCTTTTATGCATCTAAAGACTGTCAGAAGCAAGAGTAACGAAATGAGCTTAGGTAGCGGCGTAGCAAAGCGAAGAGAGTTCTTTGCGAATGAGTGTATCGATCCACTTAAGATCGAAGATCTTAGTGTCTTGATGAGACCATTCACTATTTCTTGAAGCTCGATCTCGCCCCCGGATGAACCATATAGCCAAGAGAAATCATGAAACAGAATAGAAGAGCTTGCCTTACGTTGCTGCAAATAAAGCAAACTGGAGTGAGTTTCCGGAGAAGCCGAAAAATCAAGAAAGATAAAATATAATAATATATAATCATCGAAAAGACTAAGCAAGCCTGAAAAACAGTCCTTCACATAGCTTCCAAAATCAGCCACAAAGTCAACCCACTTAAACTTGTGCTGCTGTTAAAAAAACAAATCGGAACTAGTTACCAGAAGAAGCTGGAAAATCAAGAAAAATAAAATCTATAATCATGAGAAGACAAAGCAAGCCTGAAAATACAGTCCTTCTCATAGCCTTTAACACCAATCACAAGGTCAACTACACGACCCATTCTGCATTTCTGCTGCAAATAAAGAAAAATGGATTGAGCTTCCCGAGAAAGTCACAAATACCAAAATCCTAGCCAAAAAATCCTTTCAAAGGGCAATGCTTCCTGTCTGATTCTTCACAAGGATTATCCTAACCAACCAGAAAGAGGAGCCGCACCCTCCATCAGAGCTACCTAATACTTTCAACAGCATAACAGAAGACATGAGATGGAGGCACCTAAGACAACTAAGCAAGCCCGAAAAAGGTAAGACATTAGGTGATATGATTGAAGATCATCAAGAGGACTTAGCAAGCCTGGAAGAGAAGTCTTTCTAATAGCTTCCAAGACCAATCACAAGCTCAAGGACTGATCTTATGCTGCTGTGATAGAGCAAATTGAATTGAGTTTCCAGACTATGTCAAAAATATCAAGAAAGATATATTATGATCAATTGATCATCAAGAAGGCTAAGCAAGCCTGAAAATGCAGACATTCTCATAGTCTCCAAGGCCAGTAATAAGGTCAACCCCGCACAAGGCTGCAAAAGAAAACAGGATTGAGCTTTTCGGATATCACGGCAAAAATCAATCAAGAAAAGTAAACAAATAAAACCCTTCAAAGTCCCAAGGCTTCATATCTGAATCTTTAACAAGGATTATCCCAACAAACTAAAATGAGGTAGTGCCACCATCCACCAGTGCTGCCTAACATGTTCATCAGCATAACAAAAGACATAAGATGACAAAACTAGAAGACGACTAAGCAAGCCTTAGAAACAATGGTATGAAATATTATAATCTAAGATCATCAAAGAAGACTAAGCAAGCCTAAAAGGACAATCTGAAAGCGCAGTCCTTCTTGCTTCCAAGACCAGTCACAAGGTCAGCCACTTAAGTTGCTGCAAATAAAGCAAACTAGATTGAATTTCCATAAGAAGCCGATAATATCAAGAAATATAAAATCTTTAATCATCGAAAAGACTAAGCAAGCCTGAAAAACACAGTCCTTCTCATAGCTTCCAAGACCGGTTGCAAAGTCAGCCACTAAACTTATGCCGCTGTAAATAAAACAAGTCGAAACGAGTTACCAAAGAAGCCGGAAAAAATCAAGAAAGATTAAATATATGATCATGAGAAGACAAAGCAAGCCTGATACGCAGTCCTTCTCATAGCCTTTGACACCAGTCACAAGGTCAACCACACAACGCCTACAACAAAACTGCTGCAAATAAAGAAAACTGGACTAAGCTTCCCTCCCGGGAAAGTAACAAATACCAAAAAGAAAAAAACTAGCCAAAAAAACCCTTTAAAAAAGGCTTCATGTCCGATTCTTGCCAAGGGTTATCCCAACCAACCAGAAAGAGGAACCAACACCTTCATCAGAACTAGCTAATATTTTCAACTGCATAACGAAAGACATGAAATGGCAACAAACATGAGACAAGAAGTCAACATGAAGTGATATCATCGAAGATCATCAAGAAGACTACGAAAGAAAGTCTGTAAGAGCAACAAGATCATCAAGAAGACTAAGCAAGCCTGGAAGAGAAGTGCTTCTAATAGCTTTCAAGACCAATCACAAGCTCAAGGACTTGTCTTATGCGGCTGCAATAGAGCAAAATGAAATGAATTTCCAGAGAAGGTAAAAAAATATGAAGAAAAATATAATCTATGATCATCAAGAAGTCTAAGCAAGCCTGGAATTGCAGTCATTCAAATAGCGTCCAAGGCCAGTAATAAGGTCAACCAGACAACTCACACGGCTGCCAAAAGAAACGGGTTGAGCTTCCAATAAACATGAAAATATCAAGAAAACCAAACAAATACAACCCTTCACAGCACAAGGCTTCATGCCCAGTTCTTCACCGAGGATAATTCCAACAACCAGAAAGATGATGTACCACCCCCCCTACATCAAAACTACCTTAACATGAGACAACAAACCTAAATAAGACTAACAGTGTGAAAGGAATGATACGAAATGATATGATCAAACGAAACTAAGTAAGCATGAAAGAACAGTCCTCATAACTTCCATGATAAGCAACTAGGTCAACAACATTTCACTTATCGTGCTGCAAATAACGCAAAATGGATTAAGTTTCCAGAAGAAGGCGAAAACATCAAATTAAAAAATTATTTTAAATAAAAACCCTTCTAGTTTCAAGGCTTCGTGTCCAGCTTCTTCACCACAGGATCATCCAAACAAAAAGGAAAGTGGAGGAACTACAACCCCTTCATCAGGTCTACCCAAAAGTTCAACAACACGATGACAAATGAGATGACAACCCTAAAGAAGTCCAAGTAAATCAGCGAAAGATCGATATGAGATTATATCAGCAAGAACACCAAGCAACCCTTGAAAACAGTCATCCTAGCGTCCAAGACCACTCATAATGTCAGCCACAACTCTCACGACTAGAACAAAGCGAACTAAATTGAGCATCCAAAAAAGGTCAAATTATCAAGGAAAAAACCAAACCAAAAAACCCCTTTTAGCTCATAAATCTTCATGTCCAATTCTTCACCAAAGGATCATATCCTAAGAAACCCAGTCACATTGTCAACCACAACTCACAGGGCTGCACATAAAGCAAAATAACTTGAGGTTCCAAGAAAAGTTAAATGTCAAGTAAAAATCCAAAACCAAAATATCTTCAGAGTCATAAGGTATCATGTACACTTTTTCACCAAAGGATCATCCTGACAAACCCGGAAGGGGAAGAACTACAACTTCCATCAGAGCTACCTAACATGTTCAACAACGTAACAGAGTATATGAGATGAACCTATAGCAGATTAAGCAAGCCCAAGTAAGCAAAATAGTTTACTCTTTTGAGCAAAGAAGAAACAAGTCATGTGACGATATAATCTAAGATCATCAAGAAGATGAAGAAAGCCTAAAAAGGTAATCCTAAAAGCCTCCAATACCGGTCGCAACATCAACCATACAACCTACGTGTCTGCAAATAAGGTATATATTGGACTGCTTCCTGAAGAAATTGAAAATGTAAAGGAAAACAACCAAACAAACAGGAACCCCTTTAAAGGCCAAGGCTTCGCACCAGATTCTTCACAGGAAGCGATCTCCCAGCGAGCGAGACGGAGGAGGAGGAACAACTACCACTCATTCAGGAATACCCTAACATGTACATCATCATAACAAAAATATGAGACGAAAAACTCAAAGAAGACTAAGAAAGTGTGAAAAGGCAATACACGAAATGATATATCTAAGATTATCAAGAAGACAAAGCAAGCCTCAAAGACGGCCTTCCATAGCTTCCAAGTTCCAAGGCCACACACAACTCATGTGGCTGCTAATAAAAACAAAACTGCCTTGAGCTTTCATGAAAAAAATCGCAACTATCAAGAAAGAATACTAAACAAAATAAGGAAAAACCCTTTCTGATTCTGTGCACCAAATGATCATCCAACAAACCAGAAAAAGAAGGACCCCTCTGTGAGCTTCAGCCTAAAGAAGACTTAGCAAGCCTGAAGAAATAAGTTTTGAGATCATAATATCTGAGACGATCAAGAGAGGATTAAACGCAAGCCTGAAAAAGCTGTCCTTGATGCTTCCAAAATAAGTCACAAGGTCGACACAACTCAAGCAGCTGCAAATAAAGCTAAATGGATTGAGTACTCCCAAAGAAGTCAAGAATATCAAAAATGAGAAACAAACAAAAACACCCCTTCAAAGGGCATCAACTCCAACTCTTCACCAAACGAAAGCATGAGAAGGATATGAGATGACAAAACTAAAGAAGATTATGCAGGATAGTAGAAGGCAAAATATGACTAAGCAAGCCGAGCAGCCCTTCTCATTCCAAACTGTCCATCTGCAAATATCGAAAAACCCATATGCGATGACGAAACTAAAGAAGATTATGCAGGATAGGACTCTAGGAGAAGAACTGAAGAACCAATCCTGAATATAAAAGGACACACCCAATCCCCAGTCGTCTCCCTCTTGTTGTCAAAATCCAGTCAATTAGTTCATTTCAAAATCCAGCCAGAAAGTTGTTTTCAAAATCGAATCAGAAAGTTTAAAGGGAACCATATCAAGAAGGAACTGCCGAGGATCAAAACAATTATCACCAGGGAGAAACCCAACCAATAATTCCTTGATCAACCAGGAAAAGGCAACCGTAAGAACCTCTTATCTGCAATAACAGCATTCAAAACGATGATAGCCAACAATTCAGACACAGTCCTATTTGATCATTCAATCAATAACTAAATACATCATCAACTAAAACATCTCGTTAGGAAGAAAACGATGATAGCCAACAATTCAGACACAGTCCTATTTGATTATTCAATCAATAATTAAATACATCATCAACTAAAACATCTCGTTAGGAAGAAAAGAAAAAGGGCTAAAAGAAACTCAACCTATTGCATCCAAATCTAATTAAAACTGAGACCAATCGACAACAGCTGACCATCAAAAGCTATGGCGACAGCATATGCTTGCGATGATTCCAAGAACGAGAAATTTCAATAGCAAACGACAATAAAGATGAACAGGATTCAATTGGAGCATGAAAGATAAATCGGATTCGAAATTCGACCACAACCAATTCTCATCAACACGGAGAAACACTTTTCAAAGGAGACACAGAGAAACAGAGAAACAGAGAAACGATAATCAATCAAAAGAAACGATAGAACCGACTGAAATTAAATTTGGTGCGGGGGTAGAATTTATAGGGCAGAATTAAGGAGAATAAGTCGGTGGATTGCCATCTGGTCGGTTCTAGATTAATCTTTTCCGCACGCTGTTTTGACTCCGTCTCCAATTCGGTATTAGAAATTTTTGTTTTTCCATCGAGATGATGGCAAAGGGAGATTATTGTGTAGTGTCTTGCACACGCGGAGATCTTGTGTGATGCAGCAGCATGTATGCCTTCATTCTCATATTAAAAGCGTGTAGTTACGATCGTTTAGCGTCACCCACTTCACCTCAAATTACCTCACCACATAATAACTTAGATGGAAAATTAGAAAATCAGGCCATGTTGAGAAGTCCACTTGTAAATAAAGTTGTATTTTTATAAAATACGTTTTTAGGTAACACGCGACGATAATAAGCGTCGCAAATATGGTTTTTCCGACAATAATAGTGTCGTTAAACCACCCCAACCTTACTTTGCATAAGGAGTCCATTATTGACGGCACGAGACTTGGTTTACGCCATTAATATTGGCGTGAAATGAGTTTTACGATGTTAATAATGGCGTAAAGCGGTCCTCGTTAAGGAATTAATTATTGGCGTAACGAGTGCATTTCGCCATTATTATTGTCGTACGACACATTTGACGCCAATAATAATGGCGTAAAACAGACCTCGTTATGTCAATAATATTGTCGTTAAATGAATAAATCGATAATAATATTGCCGTTACAAATCCTTTCGGTCTGAACAATTACACTCTATCATTTCTTCTTCTTCACCAAATTTAATGGACTTATAAATTACACTCTATCCGTTCTTCTTCTTCCCAATATGAGAACCTGGCGATATCCGCCTCATGGGATTTTCTTGCCTCTCTATATAGTTCACGTCCTCAGTGTTGGTTGCTTTGATATCTTGAATTTTCTCAACCTTGGCAATGCGATCTTGCATGTCATCTATCTTCTCATTCATCGTCATTAGCTGGTATAAGATCTTTTGAAAAGTATCTTCTCAAATACGCCTTCAGCTACTTTGGCGGTCTCTATTTGATGCGTTCCCCATTGACTGGTAAGTGCGATTTGCTCCAGTTTTTCTTCAGCTTTTACAGGTGATAGCAACGCAAAATATCCGTTGCTCGATGCATCAACTCTCATTTGTTCACTTGGCCACAATCCGTGATAAAACTATGCATTCGTACGGGCAAAGTGATATAATGGTGAGGGCATCTCCTCTGTGCTTCCTTGAACCTTTCCCATGCTTCTTCGAAAGTTTCAGTGAGTTTCTGCTTGAAATTCATAATGTCTTGTCTCATCTGTAGTGACTTCCCGGTAGGCGATGCTTGTTCATAAATTTACGCAATGGATCGGTCCAAGTTTGGATCGATCCTGGTCTTAGAGACAATAACCATATATTTGCTTTGTCTTTCGAGTGAATGAAAACAACTTCAACTTAATGTTATCTTGGTACTCATACGGTTTGATTGTCTTGACTATCTCGAGATCTTAGTGGCGTGTACACTAGGATCTTCGTTTAATACTCATGGAAGGTAGTGTAATTAGTCACCGTTTGTATCACATTTGGTTTTGGGTGAAATACCTCGGCCGCATTCTCTGGCGAGCGATTGCGGCACAAATTGCTCAATCATCGGCATTGCATAACTCTGTAGAGTTCTCCTAGCTGCTTGTACCACAACTCTTGCTCCATTTTGTCCATTCTGTCCGTTATGCGCCATGTTGATTTATGTATCTTCCAAAGGTGGAATCTCCTCTTCCCTCTCGCTGTGATCTCCTTCGTGCATACTCACGCCGTCCGCCAGTCTAACAGATCTCTCTCGAGTTTCCTTTCTCTTTTGTCTAGCAAACTTTTCAATCTCAGGTATGAATCTCTCGAGTTTGGCTGCTGAACTTCGTGTGGCGTACTACAAGACACAAAAAGAAAATAAAAAGTTAGTGACTTGCCTCGCCTGCTGTTACACACGCCTGGCAGACTCCAAAATACAGACTCTGACTATGGACTTGACGCTGAACTGACAAAACGATTCTGCCAAAACTGGGACCCTCGGTTTACCGCGGTATACCTCAGTAAACCGGAAGCAATTTTTTCCAGATTTTAACTGAACTGACTCTGTACGACTCCAGTATAAACAGACAATAAAACAGACTCGAATATAACTACAACACTTTTGGCTTTTTACGGCACAAAATAAATGCCGGGAAATGGAAAATAAGTGCCGTAAAAAGCAATCCCGGCACATAATACGGCGGTTATATAATTGTCGTCAATACTGGTGTCGGCAATGTTTTGCGCGATTTCTTGTTGTGCCGGGAAGTTTTAGCGGCGATTATATGGCACATAATCAAAGTGAGCGTATGTTTTATTTGTAGCACTTTCTTTGGCGCTTTTGTAATGTGTCGGAATGTTTAATGACGTTTTTCCGGCACTTGATTAATGGGACAGACATAACTTTGTGGCAGTTTAACGACACTTATTTTAATTGCCACACGTAATTTGTGGTAAATTTTCCGACATTGTTCATTTAAAGGGACACATGTTTGGGGCACTATACCGGCATTTGTTCCATTTGACGTGGTATTTTAAATAGTAATTTACCGACAGTAATTTTTATTGTTGTGAATCTCATTACATTTATATGGCGCATATTGAAAATATCGTTTTGTATTAATGGCACTTTTGTGACATATGATATATTTGTTGGAAAATTATCAACCGTCTTTTCTTACGCGCTATCTTAAAGTAACCGAATTGTTGACCATGTTTATGCTAGATTATAATATCTGATGAAGTACTAGCATTCTTACATGACATTTATATACACTAATAATCCACATTTGAACAAAGACATGAGGAAATAAAATTATTCATGATATCGAACATATTTGTTGAGGTTGAAATTGAAGAAAATGAAAACTAAACACCAAGAACGATTTTTATCCGAACATCCAATCCCACAATAAGTTCTACTTAACATGAAAAATGAAAGCGATGTTTAAAAACTTAATGTGTTCAATAGTCGACGAAACTATTGTCATCCTGAAAAACAAGCGTCCAATCTCAATAACTTTCCTCCCAATAACATGTATATATATGTCCTGCAAAAAGTAAATTGAATGGTATGAAAAGTTGTATAATTGATTAGAAAACAATAGTAATACGTATGGCGTATGACATGCATGTTTATTTTACCTTTCATATGCAACTCTTCCGTTTATTTTTCCTCTTCTTTGCTCCATCCTGCATCCAATGAGAAGAAAAAAACAATTGTTCACGACAACACTATCCATATAAAAGCCTTTTCTTGTTTATATAATATCAGCAAAGATATCAAGAATTTTATAAATAAAAAAAATTACTAGTGAACTTAACATTTGAGGAAATATGCATATATTGTGCCAAGGCATTTGACTATTAAAACAAGAAATAAAAATCACCATACAAATTGGTTTAATTACACATACTTCTAAACTTTCCAAACTTAAAATACCAATACACATCAATTTGGGGCAATACAAAACTTAATATTTAAGCTACTGAAGCAACTTTAACAACATTCCTATACATGTTGTAACATATCCATCACTTTACAATACCATTGGCATTAAGACTATTGGACATTCAATACATCATGTATGTTAAATTATGATGGGTTACCAGTGATTGCCAGAAACATACAGTGTGCTATAAAATAACAAAACTTTACCCCAATTCTGAAAATAGAATAAAGTATATGCAAAGAAATTAGAAAAGATGTACAACCACCTACAATAACATATGCGCAATCACATTACGGTTTATGATGACTAAAGTTTTAATGACATATCAAAAGGAAAACTCCATTTTAGTTGGTAAACACACATGATATATTAATTTATGAGACATCAAAATGGTAAACTTGAATATATTATGATGATACATTTTGATATAGTGAGATATACCATCAACCGATATGAATCTGATATTGGATATGTATCGGTGAAATGTGACCGATATCGGTTAAAATCGATCGATAAATACCGATATGAGTCCGATTCAAGCTTATTACGAGATGAATCTGTAACTTTGTATCGGTAAGCACCGAGTCGGGCGCAGAGACGTTGAACCATGAATAAAAGTGTTTAAACCACTTATCCCAATTACTTCTTGTTTTTCACAAACTCTTCAGATTATCTCTACCTTTGTATCTGTATATCTTCTTTGCATTCTCCCATGAATAATTAGAGATTGAATTGTCACTTGAATGGTCATTTGAGTTCATTTGAATAAAAAATTTGCAATTCAACCTTGAGATGCAAGTCCTGATCACCACTTTCAGGCGATATTAATAGTTATCAAGGGTTAGAGAAAAACGTTCTTCATTTCCCTACTATCGATCTGCAGCAAGATAATCATGGATTTGTTTTAGAAAAACAGTGTTTTGAAGGGAATGTAGAAGGTGAAAACGTGTGTATCGTCCTTTCCTTTCATAGAATTGGGTTTATCAATGCTTTTTAATTCATTTTTCGACCACGGTGGGTTATCATTACTAGCAATTTGAATTTTTTTAAACAAATTAGAAATTTGAATTCATTTTATCATTTTAAGGAGTTTCATTATTAGTGGAACTTGTGTTTTAAGTTTTAGAGGATATTTTTTTATTTTTAAAAATGCCTGAGAAATATGGTGGGAAAAAAAAGCGCTAAATTCTTCTCTAAAAAAAAACGCTAAAAGGTGCGTGGGAAAAATTTGATGGATAAAAGCACGTTAGTTTTATGGGTTAATTACTTAAAAGTATAGTTTTTATACTTATTAAGCATGGGACGTAAAGGAATCATTGAACATATAGGGCATAATATATCTACATGTACCAAAATACCCCTAATCTAATTTATTCTTCTCCTTCTCCTCCTCCTTCCCTGTCTCGTCCTTTTTAGAATAAAATAGTGTAATTGGTACCTGCTTGAGAGATTTGAGAATTGAGATCATAGCTCAAAGCCCATAAGAAGTAACCTCGGATTCCCACCGCCACCGTCGGTGCTCCGATGCCGATTCACGGTCGGGTCCTTGAGGTCCATGTCTTTCCGTATAGAGGCAACCCCATAACTAGCTTGTTCCTCTGAATTCCAGCTTTAATCCAAGAGCCCAACCCGTAATCGTGGAAATGTTGCTTTTAAGTCGAATAGTCTGCCGGGGCACCTGTATTGTATTGGTAATAAAAGTTTTCCGGGTTGCGGGGGTTGATGCTATTCCGGCGAATAAAGCGAGATCCACCCGCCTCCGCCGATGGAAAGCAGAGCCTTGACCGCGGATTTTTACGGTGGAGGAATTTGTAAAGTGCAAAAGTAATTTTGCGATTGCATTATCTATGTTGAAATTGGAATTAGCATCTGGGACAAGAAAGGAGTAATACATGTGAGTGAAATAAGTTGTATCTATAGATGATGGAGGTAATTCGAAGCCCGCCATGAAGGTTAATAACCTCCTTTCATGGTGATGAGAAAGAAGCGTGAGGTGAAGATAATGAAAAAATAGTGCAAATGAGGAAGATAAGGAGTGGACATGTTTGAAGAAAGCTAATAGCTTTCATGGCTGCTTACTTTCACTTTCTTTCTAATAAGATATTTATTGGTTTTGTTTGGCTCTAAATTGATTTGGGAAATGGATATCCTATTGTGTTTGTATTTGACATGATCGTAAAATGTTTATATAGGAGTTTGGTTGGAATATAGTAGGAGTTTATCTAGAGAGCTAGGTTGCATGGATGTCACTTGCATACATTAGACAAATAATGAAGTGATATTGATGTCACCTGCATAAATTGATGTCACACAAAAAACAAGCTCTCAGGCGAAATCCCCACGGAGATCGGCACGATCAAATGCTTGCTAAATCTCGATTTTTAGTATAACAATTTCTCCGGTATGTTTCTGCTAGCCTCAACATCTTGACCGACTTAAGCAAGTTCAATCTATCGTATAATCATATCATATTCAAAGGTTCTATAAAACTTTTTGCTTTATAAATTCGACACTCATTTGATTCGGTGCTATTTTGATCTTTTGGTTTAAGTTTATGGCCGAATGTATTTGGTAGTTTGTGTCAAAATCGTTGGTTTAAGCTTATTTTCTTTGTAGATGCAAGATATGTGTAATGTAATATTACTTTTCATCTAAAATCTTGCTTTTATAAACTGAAGAATATTAGTTGCTTCCATATTCTTTTTTTTTCCATTTAGTTTACTGTAACATACGAGATCAAAGGATCAGATTCAATAATGCATTTTTTTTCTTCTACTTCTTGGTTACATTATGCCAACTTTCTCTACTACTAAGAAGAGAGCAAGGATATGGTAAATGATGCAACATGTAGAAGAAATAACATACACACATATTAAGTCAAACATCACTTGAATATATTATTGATTGCAAACATCACCGAACTTAAGCACTTGTTCTATTACACAAGCCAAGATTGTAAAATTACTACGTGGCTTCATTCACATTCGTTTTATCTTTTATAGTTTTGATTCTTATTCTTAGCTTTGTTGTTCAAGACAAAGAACAACGACTCTTCTTCCATTAGCTTTGATTCTTCTTGAACATCACTTTTACGTGCCTTGGTGTTCATCAATGGAGATCGTGTCTTGATGATGATGGGATTGAAACAAATTTGGAAGTGAAATCGAGAGGAAGATAACATCATCCGTCCCCGATTTTCTTTGGGTGGCATGTGAAAACACTTGAGCTCATTGCTGCCATTGTTGAATGCTTAGCTTGTGTTTTGCTTCGCTTGTGTTTTTTGGAATGTGATATTACAAGAAATTAGTAAACTGGGCTTGTGGGAAATGTGTTGAGAAATGAAAAAAAGATGGGATTTTTTTGGTGTATGGATAATGTTGGAGAAATGAGGTGGAAATTGCAGGTTCTCAAAGATCTTCTCATATTTAAGTTTATCTAATATGAAGTGACATAGATGTCACTGCAGATGTCACTGCATACATTAGACAATTAATGAAGTGACATTGATGCCACTACACAAATCGATACAATAAGACGTCACTGAATAAATCGATACAATAAGCCGTGTCTCTGGATTGCCGTGTCTCTGCATCGCGGTGTCTCTGCATCGTGGTGTGTCTGCATCACGTTGTCTCTGCAATGCGGTGTCACTTCATCGCGGTGTCTCTGCATCTGGGGTGTCTCTGCATCGGGGATGGTCACTGCATCGCGGTGTCACTTCATATCGGTGTCTCTGCATCGCGGTGTCACTTCATCGCTGTGTCTCTGCATCGCGGTGTCTCTGCATCGGGGGTGTCTCTGCATCGGGGGTGGTCACTGCATCGCGGTGTCACTTCATCGCGGTGTCTCTGCATCGCGGTGTCTCTGCATCGCGGTGTCTCTTATCGCGGTGTCACTTCATCGCGGTGTCTCTGCAATGCGGTGTCACTTCATCGTGGTGTCTTTGCATCGTGTTGTCACTTCATCGCGGTGTCTCTGCATCGCGGTGTCTCTGCATCGTCAAATGTTATGACATCGCGATGTCTTTGCAATGCTGCGTCTCTGCATTGCGGTGTCACTTCATCGTGGTGTCTCTGTAATGTGGTGTCACTTCATCGCGGTGTCTTTGCATCACGGTGTCTCTTATTCGCGATGTCTCAACATCGTCAAATGTTATAACATCGTGATGTCTCTGCATCAGGGGTGGTCACTGATGAATATAGTAAATTGTGTTACTATATTCGGCTCGTTGTGGATGAATGGTTGTAACAATAACTTTATTATTGTGTCGAATAGTTTGTTTCTACAACAAAAAAATAAAATAAAAAAAACTTGATTATGTGTCACTGCATGATGTCACTGCATACATTAGACAACTAATGAAGTGACATTGATGTCATTGTAGATGTCACTGCATAAATTAGACAATTAATGAAGTGACATTGATGCCACTACACAAATCGATATAATAAGACGTCACTGAATAAATCGATACAATAAGCCGTGTCTCTGCATTGTCGTGTCTCTGCATCGCGGTGTCTCTGCATCGTGGTGTCTCTGCATCACATTGTCTCTGCAATGCGGTGTCACTTCATCGCGGTGTCTCTACATCTGGGGTGTCTCTGCATCAGGGGTGGTCACTGCATCGCGGTGTCACTTCATCTCGGGGTCTCTGCATCGCGGTGTCACTTCATCGCTGTGTCTCTGCATCGGGGGTGGTCACTGCATCGCGGTGTCACTTCATCTCGGTGTCACTTCATCTCGGTGTCTCTGCATCGCGGTGTCACTTCATCATTTGTGTCTCGCATCGCGGTGTCTGCGTGATCGGGGTGTCTGCGCATCGGGGTGGTCACTGCATCGCGGTGTCACTTCATCGCGGTGTCTCTGCATCGCGGTGTCTCTGCATTGCGGTGTCTCTTATCGCGGTGTCACTTCATCACGGTGTCTCTACAATGCGGTGTCACTTCATCGCGTTGTCACTTCATCGCGGTGTCTCTGCATCGCAGTGTCTCTGCATCGGGGGTGGTCACTGCATCGCGGTGTCTCTGCATCGCGATGTCTCTGCATCGCGGTGTCACTTCATTGCGGTGTCTCTGCATCGCGGTGTCACTTCATTGCGGTGTCTCTGCATCGTGATGGTCATCGCATCGGGCGTCGCGGTGCATCACGGTGGTCAATGCATCGGGGTGGTCACTTCATCGAGGTGTCTCTGCAATGCGGCGTCTTTGCATCACAGTGTTTCTGCCTCGGGGGTGGTCACTGCATCGCGGTGTCTCTGCATCGCGGTGTCACTTCATTGCGATGTCTTTGCATCACGGTGTCGCTTCATCGCCGTGTCTCTACATCACGGTGTCACTTCATTGCGGTGTCTCTACATCGCGATGGTCATCGCATCGGGCATTGCGGTGGTCAATGCATCAGGATGATCATTGCATCAAGGTGGTCAATGCATCGGGGTGGTCAATGCGTCGCGGTGGTCATTGAATCGTGGTGGTCAATGTATCGGGATGGTCATTGTTTGAATGCAGGAAAATGCTGTCTGACCAACTTTTCCGACCAAAAATCATGGCATGTTATCCAATACTTCCACATCAGTTTTTTTTTTAAATTAAAAAAATTACATTTGCCATGTCACCCTTTCATTTATTTATTACATAAAAAAATCTACCCTTTATTAACCAAAAACACAATTTCTCTCTTTCTTTTATCTGCTCGTTTCTTATCCAAAAATATAGCGACTTTCTCTAATTTTCGATCAAATTGATTTGTGGCATTGTTGTTTTTAGGATTAAAGCCAAGCCACACTTACCGAATTAGCACCAAAACGATGTTCGGGAAGAATGCCACGGAGAAGCACAACAAAACAAGCGAGAGAATGGCGGAAAGCTTCAAACGCCCGGCAATGGAGAATGGAACTCCGGTGAAGTCAAAATCGAGGATAAACGCTACGGAAAAGAGTGTTTGAGGGGTTGGGAAGTAGATTAGGATGGCGGGTGAAGGATTTAAGCGACAAGCGATGTTCGGAAAAATTCCGTGGAGGAACGCAGCGACAAAAGCAGTGAGAATGGTCGAATAGCTTCAAAATGCCGGCGAGTGGATTATGGAACCGTAGCGGCGGCACTCAATGGTATTTGATTAAGGGTATTTGAGTCCATTTATCTAATTTGTGTCCTTATAAGTTCAACAGATTCCTTTTGTCCTTATAAGTCCAATAAGTCCGTTTGTGTACTTTTAGGTCTTTGACCACTAGTTTTTTTACCATCTTTCTAATCGTGTGTTTTGGTTTTTTTAAAATGTACGTGGTATTTTTGTACTATTTTTTTAAAGCGTCGTGTTATTTTTTTGTACTAATTCTCTTCAAGGTATTTTTGTTGTTAAATCATTTTTTATTTGTTTCTTTATCATGCACAATTAATGGTGTCATATTATAAACTTATGCTTAAAAATACGAGTAACGATACGGGCACAACCGTTGTGCTACAATGAGTGACACAACGCCATATGCACCGTGCATCGTACGTGTCAGATATACATCATGATTAATATAGACTCATTATGATCAACGGTGCAGATCATCGTTGTGTCACTCGTTCTGGCACAACGGTTGTACCCGTATCATTACTGTAAAAATATAATTGTTTTTTATAAAATACTTATTTTTTGAAAATACAGTCGCAGTTATATATTTTTGTTTGACAGGATTATTGCAGTTTAGGCTCGTGCTTATGAGCAATCATAGTTATATTATTGATAATATTAATGTTGTTGTCGTTTATAAAATTATTACACTTAAATTAGCAATATATATATATATATTGAGTAATTCAAGTTCGAGTTGGCAATTGGCACTCAGAGTTGATGAGACGCGTGTTATAAACCCCAATCAGCGCACTTCCCCAAACAACGGGTCTCTCCAAATGGCGTGGGTAGAAACACCTCGATTTTTGGAGAAGTTATTGCAACAGTAACTCTACCATGATGGCAGGAAAGGTCCTAAGTACCCCTGCTAAGCTAGATGACCGATGCCAAGCAACACCATGCGGACGACTTAACGATGGATGGATCGAGCGAGTCCGGGGGCTTATGACGGAGGTCGGACCTACGATCACCACGTGTCATCCCTTGGTTGACTAAACACTAAATGAAGAGAGAGAAATGAAATGTTAAGGGCCAGGATCCCACTTCGTTCCTAATGACAGATCTAAGCCCCAAGTGGGAGATCTGTCATGTTCTCTCATTAGACCACCGCAGGTCGGATCGGTCGTTGTGAAGCGTGGTCCAACACGATTCGAGCGGACTAGCCTAGGGGCTCGGCGCAGTTGGCGAGAGGCACCCTTTATCCAAAATACGCACATGTTTAAATTATCGATAAATGCGATAGAATAATGGACTCTTATCCATGTTTTAAACTATTCATGTTTATCTCCTAACCCAAAGGGATTAGACCCAAATAATCCTCATGGATTATAGCGCATGTAATGTGGATGAGAGACTTGATTCCTTATTGATACACATGATACGTAGGCAACCTGAGATACAATTATTCCAGGCTCGGTCTAAAAATAATCAAATACCGCCTCCACTTTTAAGGTTTTTTTCTAGGGTTTTAATCTTGTTCATTGTCACTAGGGTTAATTTGACCCGTATTTACTTCTTGCCGAGATCCAACATCGTCAATTCGTCATGTACAGGGGTGGATGTAAGTGAATCAAAGAGGGGTCGCACGACCCCACTAAGAGTCCGGGAATTTTTACTTGGATTAAAACGATGTAATTTTGTTGTAAAAAATGTCATTTTGTTGTTAAAAAATGTAGGCTTAGGCTTCGGTAACCCAATGAAACAAATTTTTGAATAAAAGTGTAGTTTTATAGTTCGGTGGCCTCTTGAAAAATATTATTGCGTCATGCCACCTGGTCATGTAATAATTTTTATAACTAACAACAACATTCATGTGATCAAATATATAACCATGACAATATTTTCAAAGTTTAAGTGTTATATAAAGACAACTATATGTTTAAGCATAATTAATTGTGACACCATAAATTGTGAAGTAATGTGATAGCCTAAAATATGCAATTTTAAACACGTGCTATATATCTCAAATATGCTGAATAAAATAAAACGTCGAGTTATGAGAAATAAAAATTGCTTGAAGTGCATTAGTACATAAAATCTTTATTCAAAATAAAAAAGTATTTCTATGGAAAAAAAACACTACACAGCGAAATTGTTTTACACGAAAGATTTGAGATGTCTGAGAACCTAAAAAATAAGTTCTCAGGCAATTAAACTCCTTAAAATTTAAAAAAAAAAGAAAAAAAAGAAAAAAAGAAACTTAAAATCATCCAAACACAATTTCTGATATTACTCACACCTTTTACGCCACACACCCACTTTTTATCTCTAAAGATTACTTGGCATCACACTCCAAGATTCTCCGGTAAAAAAAATCCAAAATTATCATTATTAGGTTTCCGATCTTGTTCTTTATCGGCGTTGAAGGTGAGGACTCACAACTCAAGGCTGAATTGCATATCATCTCAATCAAGGTAAGTTAATTTTGTCTAATTTGATTTCATCTTTGATTCAATGTTGATGAGGAGCTGCATAAGATATTTGTCAATTTAAAGTTGAATCCATCTTTTTTTTTTGCCCTTAAAGGATTCAATCTATTTCATTGAAAATTCCTCTAATTGGTATTTTTCTTTCTTTTTGCAACATCCTCTGTTTGGTATCTTGTATGTGATTTTCTGGCAAACAAATTTTTGTCTTATCCTCTCAAAAGAAAATTGTCTTATTTTTCCCCAAGAACGCAATGTTGTAGCTATTTTTTTGTCTTTTATTTATGTAGTGTTGTACCTATCAGGTTTATTTTTTTTCGGCTGGTACAAAGAAAATCATATCGTGGTTTAGTTTAATTCTTTTATTTGTTTATTTTTGAGAGATAGATTTTGTTTTTGCAATTGTTTTATTTATTCAGGAAATCTTAATATTTCATATTAAATTTTTTATTTCTGGTAGAAGAATTATACATATTTCCCCACTTGGTGATTTTTTTAACACCTACTATGGTGAATTGGAACCTGTAATGCTGGGATTTATCTTTTTCCAACTACAACAACGAATCTCAATATCTAGATGAGAAAATGAACACAATAAATTGTCTCGAATGAATTGGATGAGGGAATGAACTCTATACATTGTCCGGAATGAATTTGCCTGATTGATTTTTTTTTTTTTTTTTTTGCTGAAGAAAAATTTGCACAGTTATATTGTTAAAATTAATGGGCCGTTTAATGTTAAATATTTACTATCGTAAATAAATACCGTAAAAACAAACATGAATGATATGTATATGTTTGCCGCTGTCAATTGTCAATCGCAGATAGGCACCCCACTATCACCATTTTTTTTATATTTTTTTTTCCCGGAAACGAAAGGAAGGGAAGGGCGATCGAACCCTGGACCTCCCACTAGAGGGCAGGGTAAGCCTAGTGACTTACCACTTTCCTAGAATCACGTACGTGTATAAGATATAACAAATATAT
Organism: Gentiana macrophylla; assembly: GCA_026214975.1. NCBI lineage: Eukaryota > Viridiplantae > Streptophyta > Magnoliopsida > Gentianales > Gentianaceae > Gentiana > Gentiana macrophylla. The sequence goes on from CM047814.1 coordinate 36,828,469, forward strand.
TAAAAGATTATCATTATCCTTATGTACAATATGTTTTATGTATATAAAAAAGTTAACAGATTTATTGATTTGCGTTTCCCAAAAAGTGTCTGACCACAATTTAGCATATATATATTTCATTAAAATGTTATCATACTTGTTAATCATTGTGTTTTTCAAGAAAATTTAATTTTATCAAAGTTAAATATTCATTAACTGAATTATTTATTACATGAAAGAAAAATAAAATAAATCCATCAACAAAAATAATAATTTGATCGTTTGGTAACCTTCAATCTGAAACCCGAACTTTTAACTTTTGCATATACGAAAAGAGGAGGGAAGGAATTTGTTTGGCAGTATAGTATATATTCTAGCAATGCAATTACAAAATAAAAAGATCAAGTGGATTTAATACCGGTTGAATTCTATGTTTTTTCTTTCTCAATCTTTTTTTTTTTTTTTCCTTTGATGGGTAGGGATTTATTTAATTAATGTTTTTTGTTTGCACATGAAAATACCAAGATTTTGTATATCATGAAATATTAGTGATGATTTTCCTGTGATGTTACCATATGTTGATATTTTAGTGGATTATGCCCGTCATTGATTGTAAGATATGGAGGAAAAGTTATGCGTTTAATTATGCTTTGTTTTCTAATCATCCTTAATTTTATGCTTCTTTTTTCCTTTGTTTCCCATTTCTTTAATGTGCAAGATGCAGATACTGCGATTGACAACAACTACTTATTGGGAACTTCTATATTCCATCCAAAAGGCCAAATTATCGTCGCCAAGGCATTAGCGTAGGGGATCAAATGGAGATCGAATCCACCATTAAAGACACGAGGTCACCTAGTGATGTAACTTCAAGCCTTATGATGAAATTGTAGTAAAAAAAAGTTAATTTTGCTTCTCCGTCTAACTATTATTGTATGTGATGTAAGTCAATTTTATGATGTATTCACTATGTTTTTAGCCCCGCTTTTCCCTTATTTTAATAGTATTTTGCATCTTCGGGCATCGATTTGCATATTTTCATAAGGATACAATAAGTAGTAAGCAGTAATAAATAAAGTAGTTTTTATAGTATTTTTGGGTCATTAGGACCCAATCTTTTGTAAGCGGAGTTTCTGACTTGGTATTTTTGGCGTGTCATTGCAGGATCTTAGGTTGACCAAGCCTTGGGAGAGATGCTTTTGATGTTGATAAGACGCGTTTCTACGGTGCGAAGCATGTAGCCGAAGCCATGGAGTTCTTACGGATCAATTGTCTCGAGTATTTCTACTCACAGCTGACTTAAAGTGACATTTGACCCATCTTAGAGACAGAATTCGGTTTGTAATTCTTCACAAGAGTTGTATATATTCGAACAAGATTTCCAACGCATCTTGAATCACTCAAATCGGAGGTCTACACGCAAAGTTATGATCAATTTACTGAAGACAATGTATTACCGAACCATCTGTCGAGCCGAACATCGCACAGCTCGACTCGTTATGCATTTTTCACCATAAAAACGGGATTTTTCAGCAGATTTCTCATCTCCCCCCTTCCCCAAACCCTTAAAGCCGAAATTCTTCCATTAGAGACCTTGGGGAGGTCACTCTAACACAAAAACAATGTAATTAACGGATTGTAATGGCTAGATAGTTGAAATCTCATGGTATTCTTCTTCAAGCTTCTTCTTTTCTTCATGGGTGTAAGATGATTGCTTGTACTTGGAGGAGATGGAGTCAATGAAGTTGGATTTTTATGGGTAATCTTTTATTTAGCTCATTGTTCCTTAATTTCATCTTGATTTGTGTTAGTTTTAGTTAGATTTTTAATTGGATTCTTCATCTTCTGGGAATGGTGTAAAAGCCAATTTGGAGAAGATGAAGATGAAATGTAGAGATCTAACCCAAGAAATATGAATTGTGGTATTGTAGTTTCTTGTGATTTTTGAGAATGATGTTGAAATAGTGTCCTAAACCCAATCGGGTTGGACCGGATCCGACCGGGTCGGATCATTTCTACTATTTCTTTATGTTTATACATATATTAAATGACTTTTATGTTGTCATATATATGTTCTTTTAAAGAATCAATTGTGAATTGTTATATAATAACGTCCTTGGTATTAAACTGTGATAGAGAAACCATGATAGGCGTTTATGGTTGATGAGATCTTTAATCACTTTAATAAGTTTGATACTTAAATGTCTCTAGGCTGATGTACTATTAAACAGGACATTGATAGTACAAACAGACTAGCACGTATTAGATGTCTTATGTCTTTTTAGGCGCGGTTGATAGATCTCGTCTATCGAAGTGTAGAGACACTTGGGTATGCGTGGGCGTGTATTAGAGAATGCGACGTTAGTCCGACCCACTTACACGGATAAGTGTCACACTATGTGACGGTTGTGTAATTATCCTTAAGACCGGAGTCTTCATGGCACCACGGTGTGGATTGTCATGCTTTGACACTATTGAGGTTTCCACAGCCACGGGCGATCATGCGGTAGTGATTGAGTGTGATATTGAAGCATCACGGAGTATATATGATTGGTCGTCCGGGAATCGCGTATCCTATGATTGAGATCGAATATCCGAAATGACCATCTTATAAGGAATGTCTTACTCTCGTGAATCTTTGCAAAGTGGGAGTAAGCGAGTTACTTCGAGAGAGTATGATATCTGATTATAAGATACGATCGTTAATGTTTTGACACTCGACTAACGACCGTATGGATATTATTACAACGATAGGATTGTAAATTACACAAGAATCGCTTTTCACATGAAACGTAGTAGTCATTGCATTTGACTCTTCCGATGATTGGGGTCACGGTGTGTTGCTTTGACGCTATCCCGTAATCGTTAGGTATGAAGGGCGTTTTCGTAATTTGCACTTTGTGTCTACGGCCAACATATTCGGAAGCCTATCGGGTCACACACATAAGAACATCTAGCCGGATTAAAATGTGGTTATAGTTGATAACCAAATAAGAAAAGTTTATCTCACGACTATAAAGGTTATAGTGGTAAATTAATATAATGTGGTATTTATTTATTATGAATAAATTAAATACAAGATATTAATTATGTTGATTAATTAAATATACACATAATGTATGTGTGTCGAAAATTATTGTGTATAGTGATACACATGGATTTTACAAATTAATTAATCATAGCATTATATTAATTAAATAAATATATATATATTTGGTCAACATGTGAATTGGCAAATAATGTGGCCAACACGTGAATTGGAAATTAATATGGCGCAATTTTGTGTGTGTATAGGATACATTTGGTTTGTGCAATTTAATTGATAAGATTACCATAATATTAATATTAGATATTAATAGATTTTGGAAAAATAGATTTATGGTAATAGGATAAAGATATTCAATATATGATATTGATAATATGTTGAAAATATTTAATATAAGATATTAAATTAAATGAGATAAATCAATCCATTATATTTTTCTTATTTTATTGGGAAAATGTTTTCTTCTCTCCACTCTAGGTTGGGCGCCCCTACACTATAAATAAGAGGTGGGTGTCAAGCTCTTTTTATGATGACACAATTCCCAAGAACTAATAGTTACGGTGTAAAATAGAAGATCACATGAGAGTTGGAGAGAGGGGAAAAATGCCGATCTAGCAACCGGAGTTTTCCAATAGCAATCCATGATGGGATTTCGGCGGGCTGTTCGTGTGGACTAGCGGTAGAGGCCGAACACTTGGGCGGCTCTATGCAGAACTACTCTCCTTAGACGGTCAAAGCGTCGATCTTTTAGATCAACCAAGATAACAACTGTCTACTAGCTTATTTGTTTATTGCTTAAACGAAGTCGTTCCTGGTTAAAAGGAAATAAAATTTTAAATTCCGCTGCGTTCCCGCGTAGATTTCGTAACAGTGGTATCAGAGCAAGCTTCGAGCTTAAGCAATAAGCATGTTATTATGCGTAGTTAATTTTATCATTTAAATCACGTAATTAAAAGATGAAATATTTTTTATTCGTAAAAGTGATACATGAAAAGAAAAAAAAACGAGATCGGGTGGTGCTCGGCCGATTAGCGGCGGCACCACCACCGGGCGGCGGTGATGGCGACGGCGCGGCAAAGAGGCAACTCGCTTTGCGGCGATCGATTGACCGGTCAATCTTTGGGGATCTCCAAATTTTTGTTTTGTGTATTTTGTGATTCAATATGGTTCATAGTTGTGATTGGTAATTCCTTCTTTTAGTTAGTTGTGTCGTGTGGCTAACCAAATGGTTCAAATAGTTTGGTAATTTGGGATGCCACATAAGCACTAAAATAATAATGGCATTTCCAAACTTTGTTTGGAATAGATATTGTAGATATAATTTGATTATATGGACCCGATTGATCGTGGACTCGACCGATAGGATAGATGTGAATGATTTAATTTTTCTGTTGGTTTAAAAATTGTCCTAGGCCGTTATGAAGAACGTGACCTAGTTTATTTTCTGCATTTATCCTATTCCCGTTAGCTCCCCCCGTGTGCGGCGGGTGTATTTATTTTATTAGATTGAATTAAATGTAACAAGAATGGAGCAGAAGATGAAGACCAAAGAAAGACGAAAATAAAGATCCCATTGGAGAATTGAGCATTAAAGATCTTATTGGCGGTTGCAGCTACCTTTAGATTGCGACCATGCGGTTTCGTCGATTTGTATTCGAAACCGCACCTAGGTAAAGTCCATGATCATACCGGTTACTTTACGCATTTATTTATTTTGTGCTTGTATTTATTTTATATGATACGATAGATGCATGACTAGGCACGATCTAGATAAAGGTGTATGATGTATGTTTATAGAGATAGATATATTTGATGAGACCGTAATTAAAATTAATTAAGTGAATTAATTTACGTAAATACTTCCACAACAAAAATCAAGTCGAAAAATTGTCTCCCAATATTATAGCGACGGTGAAGAGCCTTTGTTCGGATCCAACTGATCGGCCCTCGTCGGGAGTTGACCTACCACGGGTATATCGTCGTTATTGAGATATGATCGTATGAGATCTCGTGAATATTGGGTTATGACTTGACTAGAGTATTACGGTGATTGGCCCTTGTCAGGACCGTCTTATTCTAGATGCAAGGGGTTGACTACCACACAAAGATATGAATTGTCAAAGAGTTGACTAGTCAACCACCAAGAGTCACATAGAGATGTGATTGGTAAGAGTTACATACCTTTCGAATTATTCCGGTTGATCGGCCCTCGTCGGGAATCGGGGTAAACAGATGGGATCTTGGCCACTAAAGAATTTTGAAAGATTCTTGAAAGTCAATTGTGAGTAGTTGATTAGTGGGAGCAAAATCATAAATCAAAAGACCATTTTGATTTTGCGTATATAAACAACAACACTCTTTTATTTTCATTTTTATGTTGTAGTTTTAGCAAACTTTTATATTTATGTTTTATTCTCGATTGGTAAAACCAAATTATGATCATTACTTTTTGAAAGCGTTCTCAAATATGATTAAGTAATTTTAATCCTTTTAAAATAAGCAATGACACGAACAATCCCGTTATAGTAGTTAGAGACAAGGAGACTACATATTTGATGGAGTTCTCCAAGATTTTAATTACTAATGAAAAACGGAAGCTCAAAATATGATTAAATCACTTGAAATAAGTTTCAACGAATTAATCATATATTGGATACAATCCAAGATGATCATTTTGTCATACGATGACAATTAATTCAAACGTTGGATAAAAATGACCACATCTAATTTTGGAAAGGTTGTTTTCAAAATTATAAGATTTAAGTATCGACTTAATTCTATCATTGCTTAAAGGTTAATTAAATAGTCAATGTTTTGAATACGATTCAAAAGGTTAATAAACTATTTAATAAACTTTAGATTTTCTTTATGAAAGGAAATCAAAGACATAGCTCTTGTGATCTTTCTTAAGTCTTATGAAGACTACACTAAGAAATATTTACAAGTGTTTGAAGGATTAAAAAGAAAGTTAGGGCATGTGCTTGAATAGAGAACTTATTGAAGTTTCTATTCTAGGCAAATGAGTTGAGATAAATCTATCTAAGTTCAAAGTCAACTCTAAGATATATGATACCTTACGAGTGTGATTAAATTAGAAAGATTGAATACAGATATGGAAGGTGAAACAAACGTTGTAACACTTACCATATTCTGGATCTAGTAAATTGATAAGGGAACTAAATAAATGTTATTATGTTCCGGTTCTTATGAACAACATACTTTCAGTTATTTGTTAGGATTTAGTAGACATATTCAATTGTAAAGAATAAATGTTATTCCGATAAAGTTGGAAGGTCACTTTGAATCTAACATACTAGATTGATGTCACTATATAGTTGATATATGTGATGAGATCTCGACTAAATATTTGTATGGTTTGTTATCCTTAATATTTGTGGTTGTTACTGACATAGTCTCTACATGGAAGGGAAGCGTGTAATTAAACGTCATTCGATGATGTTAAACCATATGATTATGAATCATGTGGGTATCGTATCTTATCTAAAGATGACTAAAATACCCTTTTATGAAAAGGTTGTAAAATCTAGAAAAAGCTGTCTAAAGCCTAAACATACCGATATTTGTTGGCTTATGACAATTAATGCCACAAATAATTGTTTGTTAATCTCTACGACTATTTTCGAAATAGTCAAGTGTACTCGATGAAGTGCATAATTTGGAAAGCCCGAAAAATTCGAGCTAAATGCGAATATGAGATTGATGAGCTACTTAGGAATTAATCTTCAATTGGATTGAAGTAATTAATACTGAAGGTGTTTCGTAACTCGTCTGCGAAGGAATAAGATTCTCCTTGAAGAATACCATCTTTGGGATACGCAATTAGATTGTGTTCCCGAATGGAAACAACACTTTATATGATAAAGGTGTGATGCAAGCCATCACGAAGTATCCCTTACCCGTTCGGGATAGTGTCCTTATACTTAACCAAGTTCCAAAGAATAAATGTTGAATAAATTCCATATTAGATATGGAAGAGGATAATGTCGAATCTATCTTAACCGATGATTTGAAGTTGTCATAAATTTGAGTCGAAAGGGCTTGGAGCCTAGTACGACATATGCAACTTTGTGGAATGTCTTAGCTAGCATCTTGGATATTATTTACTTGTCCACGGAGCAAAATGTTTGTCTCCAAACATGTTTGTCTTCTAAAGGAAGTGTTTCTTCCAAAATAAATAGTGGGAGTAAATCGGATCTCAAAAGAGTTTGATAACCACAAAGATATATTCAACCAATGGAACATGAGCGACGCCTTGATAAATGATGATGAGGTGTAGATCAACGCCGTGCACACAAAAGTTCTGTAAGTCTGTGGATAACCTCAAGCCCAAAAGGGCTGCTGGTATGTTCATCTTGATGAATGAATATCTCACGACTTATGAAAGAATGTTTGAAAGGCAAGATTGAGAGATATGGCCAGGAGCCATAATATCTGAATTAGATTCCATCGGTGACAACCAGGTTATGAACCTAGTCTGTCTTACCTAAGGGAATGTCCTGTAAGGCTGAGCCCAGTTCTATTCAAACGATGCTTGTTATAACTTCATATCATGGCTATATGATAGTGTTGAAGACGTTGGGCAGACTGCTCGATGTTCATAGACGATAACATGATATATGAGCCCATGAGATCCATTTATGGACTCAAACAAGTTTCTCTAGACAATTTCTTTGTTTGATAATCAAAAGAGTTTGATAATCGATAATCAAAAGAGTTTGATTTAGTCAAAAGAAGGATATGCCCATGTGCAAGATGGATAGTGAGAGTGTGTTACGATTTTTGAGTAAGGTATTAGATATCTCTCTCTCAGGAATCATCACCCCATGTCACAGTCAATTAATGTTTGGTAGTTCAAGGACTTTATGAAAGCACTTGAATTAGCCGTTCTTATTTTGGAAATAAGAATCTATAGCGATAGATTTAACTGCTGTTAGATTATAGTTTACTATATAGATGTGATGCTAAAAGGAGTTTAGCATAGATCGCGACAGTGTTACTTGCTAGCCGGTGTTCTCAAGATCTATCTATGTTAGGGCGTTGGTCCTAAGGATAAGGTGAAAGATGATGCTTATGAAAGGTTTCCTTCACTACGGCGATAGGAATCATCATAAAAGTAATATCAGATGTTCATAGTCCATGAATAGTCATGAGCAAGTATGACAGTAAATCTGGTGAATGTCGAGATTATCCTTAAACAAGTTAAGAAAGGTTTCCTAGTTTATCGAAATTTGGAAGCGAATAAATATAGTTATACAGACGTATATCTTGAGTCTTACGAAGGCGAGTGGGAGCTACAGTCTGGGTTTGCAGTCACTTTGATTAAGTGATTGAAGAGAGTTTGAGAAAGTAAATAATACTTGAGTAAACTTCAACTTGGTTTTTCATCATAAAAGAGTGAGTATAAATAGGTACAAGTAAATGAGAAAGGTCCTAGTAGAGTATAAGCTAGAGAGAGCAATTAATTACTAGAGTTGGCTAGTATTAATTGCTAGAGTTATCTATTACCTAATAAGACAAAAAAGTTACTTTATGACTTTATGACATTATGACATATTAATTGTTTATACAATACAATTAATATGTCTCACAATTAATGTGTCTCACAAATAATATGTTACACTAAAGTAACGTAATATTTCCACACCTTCCCTCAAACTGGGTTGTATATGTTAATACAGCCAAGTTTGCTACTCAGTCGGCTGAACATAAGCGGTGGAATTGCCTTGGTGAGAATATCAACATTTTGGTCTGGCACGAGGAACATAATTGAAGTTGAATGATCTTGGCATCAATCTTCTCTTTAAGGAAATGTCTGTCAATATCCACATGTTTGGTTTTATCATGATGGACTGGATCCTCTGCCATGCATAAAGCTGAATTATTGTCATAGCAGAGTATGACAGTTCTTGAGAAGTCTCACCAAGATCGAGAAGACTCTTTTTTCACCATAATGCTTCACAAATGCCCAAAACCAATGCCCTGAGTTCACTTTCAAAGACTACTTCTAGAGACAGTGAGTTGTTTCTTGCTTCTCAAGTGACCGATTACCCCATACATATGAGCAATAGCTTTGTGGTAGATCTTCTCGTCTATGTGACACCAAACCCAATCAACATCGGTGTAAACCTTGACAGATCTCTCACAGAGACTTGGTGAAATGTAAGCCTTGGCCAGAGTGGACTTCAGTACCTCAAGATCCTGCTTCACAAGATCCCAATGTTGCTCGGTAGAGGCAATGCATGAACCAAGCTAACGGGCCGACTCCATATGCAATATCGAGTCTTGTATGGGACGAGATAAATAAGTTTCCTACAAGTCTTTGATATTGATCCTTTCTCGACAAAGAATGTCACCATGCGGCAGGTATTACTGGGTCTACTGGGGATACAAGAGAGGTTTGCATCCCAAAGATGCCGCTTCCTTCAAAGAGTCCAAAGACATACTTCCTCTGTGAGAGACAGATATACCCTGGTCATTCCTTGCTATTTCCATACCAAGAAAGTACTTGAGGTAGCCCAAATCTTTAACTTGAAATACTTTGGCCAAATAGGTCTTCAATTGTTGGATCTCAAAGTGAGGTCATCACCGATAGAGATGATATCATCCACATGTAGACAATAAGAATGGATCTTTTCTCGGTTTGTTGTTTTGATAAACATGGTGTGATCTGAGTTGCATTGATGATATCCAGCAGCTTTAACCACATGATAGTAAGTTTGCCAAACCAGGCTCTGGGGATTTGCTTTAGGCCATATAGAGATTTCCTCAATTTGCAAACTTTCCTTGAGTGTGAGTGTTGGCAAAACCAGGGGCACATTCATATAGACTTCCTCAAATGAGGTCACCATTTAGAAAGCATTCTTGATATCCAATTGGTGGAGAGGCGATCAAGTTGGACAACAAGTGAAATCAAGATACCACAGCGGTGTTTAGCTTTGCCCACAGTGCAAAGGTCTCTTTGTAGTCAAGACCATATGTTTGAGTGAATCCCTTGCAACCAGATCCTAGCTTTGTATTTGTCAATAGTACCATCAACATTGTACTTGATAGTGAGCGACCATTTGCGGTGGTGACTGTCTTCTTTCCACGTGGGAGAGTGGTGAGATCCCAAGTATGGTTGTCAAGGAAGAGCGATCATTTCGGTTTGGATTTGCCTTCCACTTATCATGTTGGAGAGCTTCAGTATATTCTTAAGAATAGAGTGAGTATCCAAATCCTGTGTAAACATGGCAAAAGCGGTGATAATCGATCATAAGATAAATAATTATGAATAGAATGATCAGTGAGTGCAAGATCTCTTTCCACTTCCTAATAGCAATAGTCTATCATCAATGTCGGCCAGTCTTTGAGAGTCGATGAGGTTCTTTGAGTATTAGTAGGCTCTGGTTCGATGAGTTCTTTGAGGATCGAGTGAGAGTTTCTTGAGAGTCGATAAGTCTTGAGGTTCGATCTGCCGAGAATCGAGTGGAGTTCTTTGAGGTTAAGAGTTTGCTTGAGGAACGGATTTAGGTCAATTTCAATCGTGTTTCCATCGGTGATCGCCTCGAGTGGACTTGTCTTTGTAGTAGGAGTTCTTTCAAAGAATTTTACATCCATAGAATTGTAAAATCTCTTTTGAAAGAGAATAACACTGTAACCTTTCTGTCCTTTGCATATCCTAGGAAAATGCACTTGTGAGCTTTGGGATCAAGTTTACTTCTATGTTGGGCATGGATATAAACAAATACAGTGCAACCAAAGATTTTTGGAGGTAATTGGGAAATAAGATGAGGCGGGGAGTGTGTGGTCGGGAGGGTTTGGATAGGAGTTTTGAAGCCTAACACTCTGCTGGGAAGTCTGTTGATTAAGTAAGTGGCAGTTAATATAGCTTCACCCCACATATACTTTGGAACATGTGTGGTGAACATGATTGATCTAGCCATCTCCAGCAGGTGCCTGTTCTTTCTCTCAAAGAACCCCATTTTGTTGAGGTGTTTCCACACAACTCTTGATATGGACAATCCCTTTATTCATCAAGAAATTACCGAGGTTAGACTCATAGTACTCAAGTGCATTATCGGTCTTTAAGATCTTGATCTTAGTGTCAAATTGAGTAGAGATCATGTTGTAAAATTCACGAAAAATTGTTCCAACATCGATTTATCCTTCATTAAAAACAACCACGTGTTCTAGTATGATCATCAATGAAAGTGACAAACCACCTCTTTCCTGTTATACTTTTTACTCTTGAAGGTCCCCATACATCACTATGAATTAAAGTGAAAGGTGTGGATGGCACATAAAGCAGTTTGGTATATACAGATTTGGTAAGTTTGGCAAATTGGCAAATATCACATTGAAGATCATTGACATTACATCCTTTAAATAATTCAGGAATTACTGGACTTCAAATAACCAAAACTTGGATGTCCTAGTCTATAATGCCATAACATGATATTATCTAAGGTTTGAGTGCAAAGTCTTTGAGGCGATTCGATCTTCGATCTTACATCTTCAAGGTCGTCGACCACATACAATCCTAAGCGGGGTTTAGCCTCCCAATCACTTTGCTGTGAAGAAGGGTCTGGAAAGTGCACTGATTCTTATTAAAAACAACAGTCCAGTTCAAATCTTTTACAAGTCTACTAACATATATGAGATTGCAGTCTAATTTTGGAACAAATAGGACATCCTTTAGACATATCTTATTAGTGAGTTTAACATTTCCAAAACCTTTTGCACGAGAGATAGATCCATCAGCAGTCTTAACATTGTGAATTTGATGACATGGCATAAGGTGAGTTATGAGGTTTTTATTGCCAGTCATATGGGAGGAGGCCACGCAGAATCAACAATCCATGTTTCATTACTAATAGAAGAGTAAAATTTACCTGCACTAGCCTGAGTAGCCGCCGTGTCGGTGAGGGACTACCTTCTTTTTGTTGAGTGAGGAAAGCTTTGAATGCAGCAAACTGAGCATTCAACTTGTTATCATTCTCCTCTTCATTGACATGCCTGCCCTGACTTTCCCTGGGAGGCTTGAAGGATTTAGGCATGCCATGTAGCTTCCAAAGAAGTGTCCTTGGTGTGATTTGTGCGTTTGCGGTGCTCACGTAACAACTTTCCAGGTTCTATCGGTAGCCTTCCCGACACGACCTCGGAACCTCAAAGAGCTTCCTCGACAATCGGCGAGGGTAGCACTCGGCGAGGTTGTCAACGAGGAGTTCAAGAAAGATCACTTTCCTCCTACTTTCCTCATGTTTGACTTCAAAGAAACATGGATTTGAGATTGGGGAGAGGTTTTGTGGCAAGGATTCTTCCTCTAACATCATCAAGAGTGGGATCCAGTCCAGTAAGAAACTTGAATACTCTCTTTTTCTCAATAATGTCCTTATAAAGGGCAACATCCTTGACATCATTCCAGGGGTGAGTTTCCAGCATATCTAGGTGTTGCCATGCCCTGAGCAATTTGGTTGAAGTATTGAGTTCTGAGACATATCTCCTTGTCTGCAGTTTTGAATCTGAGCTTCAAGTTCATACACTTCTGATGTATTGTCTTTCTTGGAGTACAGATCCCTGGCATTATCCCAGATTTCCTTTGCAGTATCATACATCATAAAGTTCTCACTAATCTCTTTTGTCATTGATCTTGTGAGAATGGTCATGACTTGATTATTAGTAGTGTCCCATGCTTCAAATCCTGGGTCATCTTCAGCAGGGGCAGGTTTAGAGCCAGACAGGTATCCCATCTTACCTTGTCCAGAGATGTACATTTTCATAGACCTTGACCATAACAAGTAGTTGTTGCCATCAAGTCTATGATTAGTATAAGATGAAGATTCAGTGACCCTCATCTGTTGAGGCAAATGGAACTCAATCAAGGTGAGGAAGCTTCGATAATGAAGACATTCTTGATTCAAAGTCTACCGAGAATTTGCAATGGATTCAGGAGATTATGGCTCTGATACCATGAAGAGAGTTTGAGAAAGTAAATAATACTTGAGTAAACTTCAACTTGGTTTTTCATCATAAAAGAGTGAGTATAAATAGGTACAAGTAAATGAGAAAGGTCCTAGTAGAGTATAAGCTAGGAGAGAGCAATTAATTACTAGAGTCGGCTAGTATTAATTGCTAGAGTTGTCTATTACCTAATAAGACAAAAAAAGTTACTTTATGACTTTATGACATTATGACATATTAATTGTTTATACAATACAATTAATATGTCTTACAATTAATGTGTCTCACAAATAATATGTTACACTAAAGTAACGTAATATTTCCACAGTGATACAGTGAGCTGGAAATGTTCTAGCCTATGGGTCACTGTAAATTCTACAACCAGGCCAAAACACAGTAGTTCCTTAGAGGCGCAGCGGGAGCAGTACATGTGTCTATGAGGTTCATTCTTGAGCCTTGTACGGTCCTTCCACCATTTCTATATGGCTGATATAGTAAGTGGATTCATTGCTTGATGCAAGGGCCAAGGTCTCGTCAGAGATTCATGTGTGTGTTGAGGCGGTTCCTTTGACTTGGTCATTTGGAGCATGGTATGAAGATAGTATGAGTCCCTGATGAGAGATAAATTTATGATCATTATTATGACATTTCGCCCCAATATTGATACCATTTTGAGCATTATTGTATCAAATCAAGTCAAAATTACTAAGTTTTACTCAAATGTATAAGTAGTAGTTATTATATAAATTATCGTATTTTTATAAGTTTTTTATTAGTTTTTGTACCGGTTTAGTAACCGGAGTGTCGTGTCGGATTTACGTTTGGTATTTTGGTGGTTCATTGCAGGATTATACATTGACCAAGATTCCACGTAACGACATGTTTTGAGTCTAAAAGATGTGTTTAGAGGGTTAGAAGAAGGTGCCACAAGTTTATAAGTTCAACGGAGCAAATTTTCTAAGTACTTAAATCGTTACATATTTTCGACGGAGATTTGACCCAGCTTAGAGGCATTTTCAGGGGATGACTTCTTAATGAAAGTTGTAGATCTTCACATAAGCTTTCCAACGCACTTTGAATTACGTCAATTAGAGGTCTACAACTCAAGTTATGGTCAATTGACTAACCGATTCGGATTAGTAAAAATCCCGAAATATCTTCGTAATACGAATGGCTCATCAAAACGACATTTTCTGAAGAAGTTTCCTTAATAAAAGTTGTATATCTTCAAGAAATCTTTCCAATGGATTTTGAATCAAGTCAATCGGACTTCTACAACTCAAATGGTGGTCAAGTGGCTAATTGATTTGTATTAAGGAAAATGTCGCAAAACGACACGTAATAGGAATGGCCCATCAAAAAGGCGTTTTCTGAATAAGAGTCCTTCATGAAAGTTGAAGAATTTTCCGAGAGCTTAATTTTGACGTTTGAATCATAATTTTTGGAGGTCTACAACTCAAGATATGAATTTTAGAAGTTTTATTCCAATAATTATAATTATAACCGAAGGATCGAGAATCAAGTTGAGTCATTATGCAATGATGACACCGGACCGATCCGGCACCAACCGGATCGATCCGGCCTCAACATTACCTATATATATCGAGAGCATCAAGCAGCAGCCCCCTTTGCCCCTTCTTTCCTCCTTCTCGTTCCTTTCTTCTTTGTTTTTTTTTCTTGTAGAGCACTTTTATATGTATATATATATATATATATATATATATATATATATATATACACACACACACTCACGTCCCAAAAATATATATATACATTCATATATATATATTTCATCTATCTTCTTTCTTTTTATTTTGGGCCCGTATATACATATATATGTCTACATATGTATGTATATATGTTTTTCACATATATAAATAAAATGGTTATAGATCGTTGTAATGGCGGAATAATTATCGAAGATTGTTGCTTTCAAGCTTTGGCATGTTAGATCCGTGGAAACGACTTTGATTCGATAGTCATCACCGGTAATATATTCTAAAATTGTTATGTTTATTATTTCTATTTCTATTTATATATGATATTAAACTAAAAATATATCTAGCCAAGATATGAATCAATTAGTTAATCTTTTGGTAAAATGAATGATCGACTCGTAATAATAATGATTAAAATCAATTATGATGAATCTCTTTCTTTACAGTAGCTTAATGAAACGTTAAAATTGAAAGACCGGAGGGTAAAATTGGCCGAGTGAATAACGTGATAACGGAATCCGATTTCCTACCCGGGCGATTTGTCTTGGGAAAGATAAATTTTATTGACATTTGTACTTTCGAGATCGTAATAATGTTAAATCATCGCTTTAATTGAAACTTAAACGGAAAGTTGAATCGTCCGGCTTTGACAACCGGAGCCTTTAAAATAAAATTGACCGCTTGACGAACGGAATGACTCCTTTTATCTAAAGGTAGATTTGTACTGGGACCTGTTCGTAAAAACCGTAATAGATTGTGGACCTTGGACTGATGCAATGGACATATGACGCTTTCATACGCCGTGTGAGAAGGAATCGTTGAGCTTAGAGTACACCGATTCATACATAATTTACACCTTGAATAAAGGAAGATCTGTCTCATTTATTTCTACTAAAAGATATTGATTCAAGAAAGTATTCTTGGCTAGATCCAAAAATATATCTATATATCTATTTGTATTTATTTACTGCTTTACTAACAATCTAACTAATCTAACGATCTAACCCGATAAAATCGATAAAACTGCGACTTAGATCGAGTTAATAATAGCTTTTCTTGGTGTTTAACCCCACTTAAAAGAATTACCATGTTTTCCCGAGGAATACGACTGACTCACCGCACTAGCACTACAATTTGACCCGCACACCGCCGGTTAGGATCTCAGATAGCCTAGGTAATGTCCGCCGACTTTACGGCGCCGTTTCCAAGGTTAGGTTTAGGTCTGTCAAGATTTTGGCGCCGTTGCCGGGAAAACGTCGCTAATTTCTTTCTTTGTGTCTAGGGTTACTACTTGTATTAGCTCAAAATTCTCGAGGATAAGTCAACACTCTTCTTATCACATTTCTTTTTTATTTTTCCGTTGGTATCTACCTTCTTTAGTTACCAATTTTCTTCTTCTATTAAATTCGAGTTATTTTCTATTTTCGATAGTAGAAAGTAAACATGGTCATAATAAAATGAGGATAAATCAACACATTTCTCAATCTCATTTGTATTTTTATTTTCATTGGTACCTACCTATTTGGTAAGATATCAATTTTTTTATAAAAATACTCGATAAATACCGAGTGGCTTCGGTAATTACCGAGAGAGAGAGAGAGAGAGAGAGAGAGAAAAAACCGAAAAAAAAAACCGAAAAAAAAAACTACTCGGTAAATATCGAGTGGATTCGGTAATTACCGAGGAGAAAAAAAAATGTGTTTTTTTTTATCGATTTCGTGTTATTTTCTATTCGATATTTTCTATTCCACAAGAATTGTCAAATCGAGTTATGAAAACGGCCGAAATCAAAGAATGAAACACCATCCGATTCAGTGTTTTATCTATTTCAAGTTATTTTTCTATTTTTCGATAGTTGATGACCGTAGTGGTA
This sequence comes from Gentiana macrophylla, assembly GCA_026214975.1. Lineage (NCBI taxonomy): Eukaryota > Viridiplantae > Streptophyta > Magnoliopsida > Gentianales > Gentianaceae > Gentiana > Gentiana macrophylla. The sequence continues at coordinate 36,845,045 of CM047814.1, forward strand.
AGGCCCCACTCACTCCTTATAGGCCTGATTTAAACACTTACGAAAGGCGCTTAAGAGTAGAGTAAAAAGCGGTCATATCGATCAGTGAAATCTCGACCAAGTATCATTTTCAAATCGAAATACGAGAATGATCAAAACTAGTGATGAAACACCGAACGAGGGCTTGATCATGCCCAAGGAATATTAATAAATAAAATAAAAATAGAAATAATCGAAATTGGAAGCAGTTGGAAGGAACCAAGTTTGAAAGGGCCAATTCAAACCGAACTTTATCCGGCTCAACCTAAATTCATCTCGGTTCAACCAGATCCAAAGGCATATTTTGAAGAAAAAGGTACCAATGATGACACACTATGTCTTCAAAAGACACAATCATTCAAGGAAGCTTTACCATCTTCGCTTAACGATGAGAAGTATGCATGTTTTCTCGACACTTTTCGGCACTTAACTATTAATATCCCTTTCATCGATGTTTGTAAGGGAGAGTTTAGTTTGGGAGTTAATCATGAGAGCGTTGTCTTCAACATTTACAATTCATTGAAATATCCACACACTACACTAGAATCTAGTTCTTGTGTAGACACTTTGTGTCCCCTTGTTGTGGATTGTACTAACACGCAGTAATTGAAGAAGATGACTTTAGCAATAATATGAAGGCTCGCAAACCGAAAGCTCAAAATCAAAGGAAAAGTTCAAGAATCGTGTGGATTGGTGGAAATTGTCTAACCTCTGTTGGAAACCAGTATTGAAGAAGGATGCGGTGCGTGAGGATGACCCACCACCAGTGCCTTAAAAACTGAAGCACGGTAAAGTCTGGCTATAGACTATAAATGTAGTCAATGACGGTACTATCCTTCCTTTTTACTCCTTAAGCATTTATTTTTAGTGGATTATGTGCTTAATTGTTACGTGCTTTTGTGAGTAATTGTTAGAAGTATCCCGCTTTGTTTAGTATATTATATTAGTTAATCATTATCATTTTGGTCGAGCAAACGACGTTAACTAAAAGCGCTACCGGAGGCAACCCGTAAAATGTTAAATATAATAATTACTCATACTTTGGATGATACTTTGGTAATACTTGATTGATTTTCATTTTGTTTCACCAAGTCTTAGGATGAATGTTTGAATGACATTAAACGGGAACGATTAGGTGGTTATCCAAAACCCCGATGGATAACAAAGATAAAATTCAAATGCATCATTTCTTAGACTTAGGTTGTTAGAACAATTTGAAATAACCTTGAGGATCCGGGTATAAAAGACTCAGAGTTAATACTTTGTCACACATTACATTTCATGATCTAATCTGTTTTAAATTTCAAATAACGTGTGACATGTATTAGTTCAACTACTGTGGAATATTGTGTGTTTTAAATCAATAAAAGTTTATGTGGTGTGTTTATCTACCCTTTTGCATTACACTGTCACACTCCACATACTTTTATTTTTGCACACACAACGGTCATAACTTTGACCCACCCACCCACCCTTTTTTATCATCCGAGTATTTGTTTTGACTTGTTTTAGTGCACCATTGCTTTCCCAACAACTTATTTACACTCACTTTACATTGAGGACAATGTAAGTTCGTAAGTGGGGAGTGGAGTCGTTGGTCTAGCAATGGATTAATGTTTATTTTGTATCAATAAATCCCTTAGTTTTTGATTTTTCGAGCATTATTTAGTTGATTAAAATAAACTGTATAAGGCATATATTTCATGGATTTGAAGATGTAATGATCAATTTGGATGTGTATAACCAACGTGAACCGTAAGTGCATTGTAATTCCAAATATATTTGTGTAACATGAATTCCTTCACGTAAGCCTTTGATATTGAAGCGGAAAATTTTAAATCAGATCCATTCAAGATCCTAGTGGTTATTCTGAGAAATAGCAGTAATTTAGTACCTAATTTTTGAACGTGTCGTGAATATCCAAGGTTTGAATGTGATAGAAAGGATATAAGTTAAGTTTATGAAAAGAAAAATAAAAAATAAATAAAGATGAACTATCTATATGTTGGTTGTAGCTACCAATGATTTGAGTGCAGTAGGGCGTTATCACGAAACGTCCTATATCACTATGAGGTTTAAAAGCTCCCGACTGCCTGATGATAGTAGTCCAGATAGGGTGTTATCACGAAACGCCCTATTGCTTTGGGAATGAAGGCATATGCTACACATGTGAAATTAAGTTCATAAAAGAAAAGAAAAAAAAAAAAATTTTAGCGTGGTTGAAAACTTAGTTATCTTCTGACTATCCCCAGTATAAACTGAATGATATGCTTTAGGGATTATCCTAATAAGTACTCGGAAGAACTTTGTGTGGAACGGCTACTGCTTATACCTAGGAAAGTCATTAGGGCTGTCTGAATGGATATTTGTGTGTTTTGCTTGATTTATTCAAGAGAGGATAGTGGAAATTGAAAAGGCTTGTCACACACACACTCTGTTATACATTTATATTGAGGTTAACGCCTGGTTATAATTCTAAAGGTTGTATTATCTGGTTGTTCCTTATACCTTCTATCTTCATGAATTTATCTCTTATTCATTTTGTTTTATCGCTTGTTTTGATCGAGGACGACCAAAAGCTAAGTAGGGGGTTGTGATGAGAGATAAATTTATGATCATTATTATGACATTTCACTTTAATATTGATACCATTTTGAGCATTATTGTATCAAATCAAGTCAAAATTACTAAGTTTTATTCAAATGTATAAGTAGTAGTTATTATATAAATTATCGTATTTTTATAAGTTTTTATTAGTTTTTGTACCGGTTTAAGAATCGAGTGTCGGTCGGATTTACGCTTGGTATTTTGGTGGTTCATTGCGGGATTATACATTGACCAAGATTCCACGTAACGACATGTTTTGAGTCTAAAAGATGTGTTTAGAGGGTTAGAAGAAGGTGCCACAAGTTTATAAGTTCAACGGAGCAAATTTTCTAAGTACTTAAATCGTTACATATTTTCGACGGAGATTTGACCCAGCTTAGAGGCATTTTCAGGGGATGACTTCTTAATGAAAGTTGTAGATCTTCACATAAGCTTTCCAACGCATTTTGAATTACGCCAATTAGAGGTCTACAACTCAAGTTATGGTCAATTGACTAACCGATTCGGATTAGTAAAAATCCCAAATATCTTCGTAATACGAATGGCTCATCAAAACGACATTTTCTCAAGAAGTTTCCTTAATAAGTTATATATCTTCAAGAAAGCTTTCCAATGGATTTTGAATCAAGTCAATCGACTTCTACAACTCAAATGGTGGTCAAGTGGCTAATTGATTTGTATTAAGGAAAATGTCGCAAAACGACACGTAATAGAAATAGCCCATCAAAAGGCGTTTTAAAGAAGAGTCCTTCATGAAAGTTGAAGAATTTTCCGAGAGCTTAATTTTGACGCTTGAATCATAATTTTTGGAGGTCTACAACTCAAGATATGAATTTTAGAAGTTTTATTCCAATAATTATAATTATAACCGAAGGATCGAGAATCAAGTTGAGTCATTATGCAATGATGACACCGGACCGATCCGCACCAATCCGGATCGATCCGCCTCAACATTACCTATATATATCGTAGCATCGCCAGCAGCCCCTTTGCCCTTCTTTCCTCCTTCTCGTTCCTTTCTTCTTTGTTTTTTTTTCTTGTAGAGCACTTTTATATATATATATATATATATATATATATATACACACACACACTCACGTCCCAAAAATATATATATACATTCATATATATATATATTTCATCTATCTTCTTTTCTTTTATTTTGGGCCCGTATATACATATATATGTCTACGTATGTATGTATATATGTTTTTCACATATATAAATAAAATGGTTATAGTATCGTTGTAATGGCGGAATAATTATCGAAGATTGTTGCTTTGAAGCTTTGGCATGTTAGATCCGTGGAAACGACTTTATTCGATAGTCATCACCGTAATATATTCTAAAATTGTTATGTTTATTATTTCTATTTCTATTTATATATGATATTAAACTAAAAATATATCTAGCCAAGATATGAATCAATTAGTTAATCTTTTGGTAAAATGAATGATCGATCTCGTAATAATGATTAAAATCAATTATGATGAATCTCTTTCTTTCTGCGCTTAATGAAACGTTAAAATTGAAAGACCGGAGGGTAAAATTGGCCGAGTGAATAACGTGATAACGGAATCCGATTTCCTACCCGGGGGCAGATTTGTCTTGGGAAAGATAAATTTTATTGACATTTGTACTTTAGATCGTAATAATGTTAAATCATCGCTTAATTGAAACTTAAACCGGAAAGTTGAATCGTCCGGCTTTGACAACCGGAGCCTTTAAAATAAAATTGACCGTTTGACGAACGGAATGACTCCTTTTTATCTAAAGGTAGATTTGTACTCGGGACCTGTTCAGAAAAACCGTAACAGTTGTGGACCTTGGACTGATGCAATGGACATATGACAGTTTCATACGCTCGTGTGAGAAGGAACTGTTGAGCTTAGGAGTACACCGATTCATACATAATTTACACCTTGAATAAAGGAAGATCTGTCTCATTTATTTCTACTAAAAGATATTGATTCAGTAAAGTATTCTTGGCTAGATCCAAAAATATATCTATATATCTATTTGTATTTATTTACTGTTTTACTAACAATCTAACTAATCTAACGATCTAACCCGATAAAACTGATAAAACTGCGACTTAGATCGAGTTAATAATAGCTTCTTGGTGTTTAACCCCACTTAAAAGAATTACCATGTTTTCCCCGAGAATACGACTGACTCACCGCACTAGCACTACAATTTGACCCGGTACATTGCCGGTTAGGATCTCAGATAGCCTGGTAATGTCCGTCGCCTTTCACGCCGTTTCCAAGGTTAGGTTTAGGTCTGTCAGTCCCCACGGATAGCGATCTGTTCACGGCTAGAGCTGGTTGCGAGTATTGCATGAGATTCTTGTGTTTCAACTTGGTCTTGTGTGTGCGAGTGATTGGTTTTAGGCCAAGTGGAAGATTGTTGAAATAGTGTCCTAAACCCAATCGGGTTGGACTAGATCCGATCGGGTCGGATCATTTCTACTATTTCTTTATGTTTATACATATATTAAATGACTTTTATGTTGTCATATATATGTTCTTTTAAAGAACCAATTGTGAATTGTTATATGATCACGTCCTTGGTATTAAACTGTGATAGAGAAACCATGATAGCCGATTATGGTTGATGAGATCTCTAATCACTTTAATAAGTTTGATACTTAAATGTCTCTAGGCTGATGTACTATTAAATAGAACATTGATAGTACAAACAGACTAGCACGTATTAGATGTCTTCTATCTTTAAGGGCAGGGATAGATCTCGTCTATCGAAGTGTAGAGACACTTGGACTGTACGTGGACGTGTATTAGAGAATGCGTATGTTAGACTGACCCACTTACACGGATAAGTGTCACACTATGTGACGGTTGTGTAATTATCCTTAAGACCGGAGTCTTCATGGCATCACGGTGTGGATTGTCATGCTTTGACACTATTGAGATTTCCCTTAGCCACGGGGCGATCATGCGGTAGTGATTGGGTGTGATATTGAAGCATGCGGAGTATACATGATTGGTCGTCCGGGAATCACGTATCCTATGATTGGAATCGAATATCCGAAATGGCCTTCTTATAAGGAATGTCTTACTCTCGTGAATCTTTGCAAAGTTGGAGTAAACGAGTTACTTCGAGAGAGCATGATATCCAGATTATAAGATACGGTCGTTAATGTTTTGACACTCGACAAACGACCGTATGGATATTATTACAAAACATATTCGATATAGGATTGTAATTTACACGGTAAATCGCTTTTACATGAAAGGTAGTAGTCATTGCATTTGACTCTTCCGAAGATTGGGGGTCACGGTGTGTTGCTAGATGCTATCCCGTGATCGTTAGGTATGAAGGGCATTTTCGTAATTTTCACTTTGTGTCTACGGCCAACATATTCGGAAGCCTATCGGGTCACACACATAAGAACATCTAGCCGGATTAAAATGTGGTTATAGTTGATAACCAAATAAGGAAAGTTTATCTCACGACTATAAAGGTTATAGTGGTAAATTAATATGATGGTATTTATTTATTATGAATAAATTAAATACAAGATATTAATTATATTGATTAATTAAATATAGCTTCATCGACTCGATTCGTGTTTGGAACACTCTTTGATATTCATCGACGTCACATAAAAAATTGGCAAGATTAAACTCTCCAATATCTAGGTTTATTTTTGCACTGACATATAGATTGGCTTGTAAGCCTCAATTATTTTCTTAGAATTCATTTACTTTTTGTAAATACATTGTAAAATAAACAAATGATCGAGTCGACTGTTGTAATACTCGATTTGAATAATACTTTTCAATTATAAAACAATATCTTTATAATAACTTTGTTAAATATGATTATCTTTGAAATAAGATATTTTACTTGTAAGCCGATTATTCACTATAAAATGGTATCCGACATGTTTCAAAGTCGATTTAAAATGTAAGATCGGCCTCGCTTAATTATTCTAAGATCGATTCTAGCTCAACTCAAAATCAATCGAAATCCGAAACCTCTGTTTGGCCGAATCAAGTACGTAGTAGCTTCACGAAAAATCGACTCACTATTTTACAACCCTAATTCACATGTCACTTTCATCGCCAATGTCAATGCTTCATCAACATGTCATTACCGCTCATACCTGCATCGTGGTGTCTCGCATCTGTCCATCACGGGGTGGTCAATGCATCGTGGTCAATGCATCAATATGACATCACGCATCGAGGTGATCATTCAGATCATGTATCAACGACCGCAGCAGTTGAATGCATTGGTAGTCACGCTCAGCGTGGCGGAATGATTATAAATCTGAGACGCGCGCCTCAACGTGGCATACCGCGATCGCTGGTATTTAGCGTGGCTACGCGCATCACGGTGGTTAATGGATCGTGGTGTGCAACGCATGATGATGGTCAATGCATGATGATGGTCAATGCATCGCGTGTCATCGCATCACGGTGTCAATTCATCGCGTGTCTCTCGCACCGTAAAATATTGACCACCCCGATCTATTGACCATCGTGAAATAGTGGCCACCCCGATGCAGACACACCGATGCGCTGACCACCCCGATATGCAGAGACACGCGATGCGCAGACACCGCGATGAATTGACACCGCGACGCAGCGGACACCGCCGATGCATTGACCATCATCATGCATTGACCATCATCATGCATTGACCACCCCGATCCATTAACCACCGTGACGCAGCTGGGCCACCCCCTCGGCTGTTATTAAAGACACCGCGATGCGTGCTGACCACCCCCAATTCGTGAGACGCCGCGATACTGCAGAGACACTATAATGCATTCACCACCGCCGGCAAAGGACCACCCCAATGCATTCACTATCGCGATTCAGCTGATTCACCGCGATGCAATGATCACCGATGCAGCCGACCATCGTGATGCATTGACCACCGCGATGCATTGACCACCCCGATCCATTGACCACCGCGATGCAGACACCACGATGCACCGACACGTGATGAAGCATTGACATTTGACGGCGAAGTGACATGTGAATTAGTGGTAAGTGAGTCGCTACCGTGGAGCTACTCATACTTGATTCACAAGAGAGTTTGACTCGATTCGGTTTTTTTTTTTTGAGTTCGAGCTAGTGGTCGAGCTACTAGAATAATTAACTTGTTTCGATCTTCTGCTTTTAAATATAGTAATCGGATACCTCAGCTAATCGAAAGTCAGAAAATAATTATTTAAATAATCATATTTAATAAAGTTATTATAAAACATTGTTTTTATAATTCGAAAAGTATTATTCAAGTTTAGTATTAGATTTAGTCGAGCTCGATCTTGTTATATTTTATTAAAAATTAAATGAATTCTAAGAAAATAATTGAGCTTACAAGTTTCGAGTCGAGCTTATATTTGAAAGTACTTTAGATATTCGAAGTTTGATCTTGTTTTTATGGCTCGATCGAGCCTAAACTTTTTTAGTCGAGTCAAGCTCGAGCCTCAGTGAGTACCGACTCGACTTGCCTGACATTAATACACCCTAATGTGAATGACACTACACTTATTTAAAAAGTTAACAAATTTGTGTATCAAATTGCATATGCAAAGGACATCAATGTCACTTCATCAATTCTCTAATTGTAAACGGAGTGACATCAATGTTACTCCATCAAAACTCTAAATGAAGTGACAATGTATCCTAGCTAGCAAAAACACAATAGTGTTCAACATGTGAAATCATCACAATAATAACATATCAATACAAGAAAAGTGTATTAACTTTCCATTACAAGTAAAAATATATAACAAATCTTTTTTGACTTTAATACAAATGACATTCATACTTTAATCGACAGCTCAATACAACTAAGACTCTCACAAAAATCTCCAAATTGTATGATGCATCACATGTGGATCATGAAAGTATCTGTTCCTTCCTCGTTGGACAAACTTCACTTTTAAATCACTTGACAATCCTAGTAGAGAAGTCACAAAATAGCAGATTTAGAGCTACAAGAACTAGATCCCATTGTATGATCACCAAGAAACGACTGCCAAACCAAAATCACAGCAGATTTATTCTGATATCTCATTTTATGAAGTGACACCTTATGCAAGGTGCTGGATACCTGAATTGACACCAACATTTTATGAAGTGACACCCCACGAGATTAATATTTTGCTGTTGACACCAACATTTTATGCAAAGAATTGATACAATCCTTAGTGAGTACTTTTAATCAGATTTTATAAATTAATTAATCATATCATTATATTAAATAAATAAATATATATATATTTGGTCAACACGTGAATTGGCAAATAATGTGGCCAACACGTGAATTGGAAATTAATATGTCGCAATTTCTTTTCCAATGAGCTGTATAGGATAAATTTTATAAATTTCCGACCTACCTGGTTTGTGCGATTTAATTGATAAGATTACCATAATATTAATATTAGATATTAATAGATTTTGGAAAAATAGATTTATGGTAATAAGATAAAGATATTCAATATTGATATTGACAATATCTTGGAAAAATTTAATATAAGATATTAAATTAAATGAGATAAATCAATCAATTATATTTTCCTTATTTTATTGGGAAAATGTTTTCTTCTCTCCACTTTAGGTTGGGGCGCCTACACTATAAATAAGAGGTGGGTGTCAAGCTCTTTTGTATTAACACAATTCCAAGAACTAATAGTTCTTGTGTAAAATAGAAAGCATCCTATAGAGAGTTGTGAGGGGAAAAGACCGGTCTAAAGAACCGGAGTTTTCCAAATAGCAATCCATGACGGGATTCCGCGGGTCATGCTCGTGTGGACTAGCGGGTAGAGGCCGAACACTTGGGCGGCTCTATGCAGTAACTACTCTCCTGACGGTCAAAGCGCCGATATTTTAGATCAACCAAGGTAACAACCGCCTACTAGCTTATTTGTTTATTGCTTAAACGGTTTCGATCCTCGGTTAAAAGGAAATAAAATTTTAAATTCACTGCTCCCACGTAGATTTCCTAACAAATGATTGTTTAGATTTCAAGCACTTTGTGGAATTATTTCTCATTACTTGACTTTAATGCTTGTGTTGGATTAAGCACCTAATACATGATTTAACACACTTTGTTGAGATCGAGAGAAAATACTTAGTGTGGGAAAATGGGTAATGAGACCACTTTAGTTAATTAGGCCACTGAAGAGATAGATTCGGTTTCTAGAGTGGGTTCACTAATCGTGGTTAGGCAACCCAACGAGTGTAATGCATATCGATTCTTCTAGACCTATTTTAGTTAATTAGGCCGTTGAAGAGATATATAGTGGTTGTATCACGCGAGAGCGCGCAATCACTAAAGTCGGGTTCGCACTAATAATTTATCACAAAGTCACAAATGGATGAGAGGTAAGTCTAATCATTTCTTAACAAATCATAAGTTCTACTTTATCACTTTGACCATTATCTTGGCTAAACATAGATTTTATTTCTTTTCTTTCGCTTTTGTGGCATTTGTGTGGTGAGTTGTGGAGTGACACCATGGCTCACCTTAGTTTTAAAACTCATCTTTTTTGTTTTGCCTAAACCAAACGTGTATAGTGATTTTGGTACTTAACCGCATCCTCGTGGATACGATCTTGACTCACCGATTCTAGGCTAGAATTGACCCGGTACACTACCGGTAAGATTGACACTTAGAAAAGGTCGATCAAGTTTTTGGCGCCGCTGTCGGGGAGAAATCTTTTAGTTGATACCTCGTAAGTAGCCAAAACATTTGGGACTAGGTTTTTTTTTTCTTTTTACTGTTTTGTAGTTGTTTGAGTTGGTGCAGTTAATGACCGAGGTCATCATGGAACACGAGCAACCTATGCTTCACGCCAAGCTCCCAATCCGAACCCACATTTTGACTCAAATCATTGAAATTTTCTACTTCAACCGGTGCAAAACCAAGCACCACAAGTCCCTATTCGACATGCTCCAAAGCAAGGCAAAGAAAGGATTATGCTATGCCACATGCGGGATTTATACATCATCCCATTCACTTACCTCCTATTGATGCGGATAACTTTGCAATAAAGCACCATTTATTGGATTTGTTGAGAGAGCATGCACTTTTCCATGGAACCGAGACAGAGGATCCGTGACGGTTCTGGCAAAGTTCCTTGATGTTTATGGACGGTAAAGATAAATGGGGTGAGTGATGATGCACACCGGTCGAGGATATTTCCTATTACGCAAGAGAGAGGGTGCAGCTGATTGGTTTGAGTCACAAGCCCATGATTCATTACATTCTTGAAAAGATGTGACGCCGGCATTTTTGTCAAGGTACTTTCCCTTTGGAAAACTTTTGAGATAAGAGCCGCTATTGCAAACTTTCTACAACACGCGGGGAATCATTGCATGAAAGTTGGGATAGTGGAAGGCTTTGCTAAGAATGTGCCCCCACCACGGAATGAGTTGTGGATGCAAGTCCAAACTTTTACAATGGTTTGAGAAACGGCGCGAGGAAAGTTCTTGATTCATCTAGCGGAGGTTCTTTTATGAGTTTTTTTACCCCAAGTTTCTTATGCTACTATCGAGATATGTGTCTAAAATGATAGGCAATGGTATTCGGGAAATCTACTCAACAAAAACAAGTTGAGGTGAACCAACAAATGATGATGTTGGCACGAATGGAAACTATGGAGAAAGCAATCAAAGATCTTGAAATGGTTCAAAGGCCACAACAACAAGTTTTTCCTCACTATCCGAATCAAGACCATCAATATCTACCATTTCCACAAGCACCCTCGATCCCCAAATCAACCACAACAACCGAACAAATGCCCCAACGGGAAGCGAATAATAGAAATTATGGCAAGGACTATTGAAGCTTTTGTGAAGAACACGGAGCAATACAAAGCCACTATGGATACTCGGTTGATCGGAGTAAGCATCTTTGAGAAAATTTGAGACTCAAATTAGTCAATTTTTGGGAGGCTCAAGTATAACTCAAAGGTGTGGTTTGCCCATTAACACGGAAGGAAATCTCCTGGAGGTACATGCTATTTTTACACGAAGTGGTAAGAAGGTTGGTAAGGGTTTGAGGTGAATGAAGAGCTACCCAATGATGAGAAAGAGTTTGAGGAAGATAATATCGGGATAAGTTGAAGCTTGGGGAAAGTTGACCAAGGTCAAGCAAGTAAAGGTAAAGAAGTTGAGATTGAGGATGATCGTGCCATGCCTACACTTCCCAACAATTCCCGGCCACACCACGACCGAGCATGCCACATGGTAAGGGAGGTATGAATTCTTCTTCTTCTTCTAAATCTTTGATTTGAGTAAACTCCCATTTCCTAAAGGGTAAGAAGAAACCGAACCTCTAAGTAAAAAGCAAGACAAGTTTCTTGATATTCTTCAAAAGTTGAAATCAATATTCCTTTAGTTGATGCGCTGGCAAACATGCCATCCTATGTTAAATTTCTAAGTGGAATATTGAGCAAAAACTAAAATGGAGAAACTTGTTTGCCTAAACGAAGAGTGTTCGCCATCTTTCAAAACAAGATACCCCAAAGCTTAAGGATCCCGGTAGTTTTTCGATTCCATGTATCATAGGTCCTATTAAATTTGATGGTGCGCATGTGACCTTGGTGCAAGCGCTAACTTGATGTCATTGAAAACTTATAAGCGATTTGGGTTGTACTTGTATCGACTAGGTGACACTCCAAATGGCCGATAGATCTCTTGTGTACCCAAATGGGAGTGGTTGAGGATGTTTTGGTCAAGTAGGCAAGTTTGTATTCCCGGTTGATGTTGTTGTGTTAGAAATGAAAGAGGACGTGAAAACGCCTACTTTTAGGAAGACCATTCTTGGCAACCGGGAGGGCTTTATTAGATGTTCAAAAGCCGGAAATCACTTTGAGAGTGAATGAAGAAAGTGAATCCTTCAAGGTCTATGAACACATCAAGAATCCTTATGATGACCACCAAGAAAGTTTTAGGATTGATTTGGTGGGTGCTCCGCCAGACCACTCGATCACATGCATAAAAGGATATGGAAAATGTTTGTTGGAGGAGTAGTCCGGTTTTAGTGAGAACGGATAGTGGGAGTTTAGTCTGTGTGGGTGTTGGGCATCATAACGATGCAAAGAATCAGATAATCCATCTTTCTACCGTATAATTTCCACCTCGTGGTTGCTTTCGAGCCCACTTCGCGATAATTCCATCTTGTGTCGATCATATAATTTTTTACTCGCACCGTGATAAGTCATTGCGCCGAGCTAACGACGTTAAACAAAGTCGCCTCCGGGGCAACCCGCCTTTTCCTTTCTTGATTCTTTTTTAGTTTTTTTATAAAAAAGGTTGAGTTACAAATTCCCGCGATACCGCTTTTGGATCTTTGTCACTTCCTATTTTTTAAGCCGGTGCTTATTGTTCATGTTGAGGTCTGCCTTTGTGGTTTGAAGCATCATTAATTTGGATGGGCATATTTTGGTGTTTTAATGATATATATATCACTTGTGCTAAGCTACAAGTCAGGGTCACAACCTTTTTGTAGATTGTTTTCGTGGTTGTTTCATGTTTTTTAGCACAGTGATCTTTATAAACATGCATGGATGGAGATAATGTGACACATTCGCCACTTTCGCATCTTTATTCTCGTTTTCCATTTCACAAAAATGCAAGCTAAGTTATTTTTCTTTCACTCGCTTTTACATCGAGGACAATGTCAACTCCTGGCTGGGGTTTTGTAGACTTAGCTTTGCATTTTGTGTGTGCTATGAGTGTGATTTTATTTGTTATGCGTGATTGGTGTGTTGTGCCTTAGCGATTGGTCCTTTTGAGCAAATTTTGGCTATTTTAAAAATTTGTGACTTGTGTATTGAATAGATACCATGGTGAATCACTTTGAGAAATGTAACTAAAAGATGGCCATTAACATGCATTGACACAAGTTTGTGATTTGGCTACGAATAGACTTTTCACGATAGTTTCGACTCACTTAACCCCGACTTTTAGTGAAAGATTATGGTAGCTATGTAGAAGGTCCGGCTAGCTAGAACTTATATCATTAAATTTTGAGGCGAAATAGAAGGGTTACTTAGAGATAGGCATAGGATGAAGGTCATGGCGCTTTTTTGACCTCGCTGTAGAGCCAAATAGCCAACCCGAACGCTTTATCCCTAGTCTCCCGCCTTAGCCTTTCTTAGGATGGTGAGACCCCATCCAAAAACGTTAGCCTTCGGTATTTTGCCCGCTTACTCTAGCCCCAAAACCTTTATTTTTGTGGTTCACATTCCTTGGCCTCCTCGCAAGTGAGCTTAACTTTATGCTTTGGACATAGTGAGATGTATGACTCAAGATTTGGGTGTCGACTTGGTGAGTGAGTCTATCGGAGGAGGGTGACTACACATTGGTGGTTGTGATATTTTGGCTATCGCTTTATGTAGCCTCGATTTCATATTGTGTTGTGTTGTAAAGTAAAAAAAAAAAAACAGAAAGAAAAAGGCAACCTTAATAAATAAGAAAAGCAAAGGTTAAGAAAAAAGTTTGAAAAAGAAAAAAAGTGTGTTGAAATTTTTAAAAAAGAAAGTGTTGAAAAAGAAAAAAAGAGAAGCAATAAAAGAGTCAAAGAAGTGTTGTTAGTGATATTTTTGTGTAAAATGTAAAAAGTGTAATTGTTTGGTTTGGGAGAGTTGATTGAGAGGTTGGTGTTTTGATCTCTTGTAGTATTCGCTTCAAGTGACAACATTTTTGCGAATTACCTGTAGATTCATATCGGTGACGATCGCTTTTTTTGCGCCATACTCCGGTTTGCTCTCGTACCTGGGTGAGAGTGACATTACGTGTCCAATCCTATGGTTAAGCTTCTTGCGCTTTCTTCTGATATCATTTTTATCCCTTCGGTACCCCCATCCCGCCAAACGTTACAAGCTTTCAAGTCCTACCCGATCGCGTTCGGCTTTAAGTAGCCCCCGATTAGCTGGAGATAGTTAAGAAGTATAAGCCTATGGTTCAGCCCCGACGCCTCATACGCCTATAATCCAAACCGAGTTAGTGGTAAATGGAAAGAACTATCCACACACGCACACTATTACCGGCTAGATAGAAACTTGTGCCTTCGTGATGTTTATGGTCATCTCTTTTATAGTTTGATGAATGATGCTTTATTGTATTTATTCAATGCATAAGTGATAACTCTTTTCAAATCGCCATTTTGCTCGAGGACTCACCAAAAGCTAAGTGGGGTGGTTGATGGAGTCAATCCTTTCATGCATTTCACACGTGTTTTACCCCTATTTTGTAGCACTTCGAGCCTCATTTCAATCAATTAGTTGCCTAATCAGCTTATTTTATCACTCAAGTTCCGTGATCATACTTAGTCGGAAATCTCATTTTTATCATTGAAATGTGGATCTTTATCGCACACACGGGTACGCCGCACTCCCATGATTTTACGGGATAGGTTTGTATTGTATTGTATTTTGCGTGTATAGAGATTTACCGGCCCCAAAAATGTCTCAAGCTCGTATATCGGGATGGTTGGTGAGTTTGGACAAGCATCGAGATAAGAAGTTTAAATTTTGGAAATCAGATTCTTGAACTTACCAAGTCATCTTGGTAGTCACCGTAACTTGAAAGAATTTGACTATTATTAAAACTCCGGTGAGCCACCGCATGCTTCCCTGGTGACTACCGAGAATTGAGCAGACGGTCCATAATCCGGTACTTACCAAGAAAGCAGTGGTGTCCACCGGTCCGCTTTTGAACTATATTAATCCTCACCTCATTTTGAACAAGGACGAATTGAGAAGCTTTTGGGGGGCGATTTTGAGGGCTTGGAGAGCACCCTCTTCTCACCTTAAATTTCTTAGTTCTAGGGTAGATTTAGCAACAAAAGAAGATCAAATCCAAATCAATTTATGTAATCTTCTTCCATTTTCTTGGATTTTTCTTCCTTTGAGTTTCTTATGCAAAACCCAAAAATACTCATTCTTAGCTATAATTTCCTGCAATTTCTTGTAATTGGAGTACGGGCTTTGTTCATCTATGGTGATACATCAATCTTTGGTTGAATCTTCATGGGAAATAGACTAATTTCATGTTTTCATCTTTGAATCGAGGTATCTCTTCTTTTTGGTGTGATTTTCTGCTTTCATGGCTTTACTTATTATAAATTGCTTGTCTATTCCATTAGTCATGAGTAGCTAAGTTAATTGTGGTTTGGGTGATGTGAAAATGAGCTAGAAATATTGTAATTGCTTGAATTCAAGTTGAATTGTCTTGTATGTTCTTGATTTGTTCATGTCACGGTGATTGATCTTCATGGTGTGATTAATTAATGACTAATTGCATCATCTAAGTGTTAATTCGAGGCGAATTGTAAGAATTAGCATGGACACTAGTCATCATGAGCACTTAGTAAAATCATCTGTAGATAGAATTGATTTCTGAGTGTGTTACAAGACCTCATATTTAGTTCATCGGAACATCACCCTAGCCACCTCGCTTCATATCATTTCCTTCATCCGAGTCATTTTATCCTTAGTTAATTGCACTTTTAGTTCGCTTTCATTTGTTAATTTGTAGTTGGTTCATACTTGCTTCTTGATTAATGGATACACCTAGACTAATTGTTTGGGCCTCTTTGGTACTCAATTGAGATTTCTCCTCGTGGATACGACTCGACTCACCCAACTAGACTACAATTGACCCGGACACTCGGCTGTTAGATTGGAAACCTAGAAAGGACGATCAAACATTATTAGTATGCCCATTTGGTTTCAGATATTTATCCGCCTTTCGAACTCCCTTTATGTTAGTAAGAAAAGGCAACAGTGTTTAAAATGTAGCACAAAACTACAATGAAAGAACAAATGTTATATAAGTATTGGCTTATGCATTGTGATTTAGTATATTTGTCTCTTCCTGCATTTTACTTTCTTATACTAGTTGCATATCAACCAAGTTTTTTATAAATACTCATGCAACGCACGGATCACTACCCACTAGTTTATATATAAACAGTCTTGCTTGACCGACCAACTAGTCCGCCAGATCGACCCAATGGCCTTTCCACACTAATCGGCCTTAGGCTCCCTTTAGCATGTGGTCGGCAATGCCATAAGCAATGTAAACTTTACCATTCTAACTTTACTGCTTCAAGTAGACGGGAATTAATGTGATGAGTTATCGAGTTGACTAAAATCATGAAGGATGCGCTTTGATTCATAGAGAGAAAATGGGAAGATGAAACGTGTGGTTGGATAAGGGTTAATCGTGAACAAAGATTGTGGATGTAATGGAGTTGATACTTCTAAGGCCTCGAGCTCGACTAGACTAAAAACTCAGCTCGAAACTCGACTCAAGCTTGATCGAGCTATTAAAAATCATTATCGAACATGACTCCTTAAATACTCGATGTAACTCGATTCGATCGTAATCTTGATTATATTTTAGAATTTATTTAATTTACAAAGAATCTAACAATATTGAGTTAGACACATGTAATACTTAATGCATTACATAAAATATCATTTAATAATAAATTTTTATAAATATCATTAATTAAATAATTATTTAATTTAGCTCAATTAATTAGTGAGCTACTCGTTACTATAGTTTGATGCTCGAAACCGCCAACGTCAACTATTCTAGTAGCACGCCTCGAGTTCAAACTATAAAAACTGAATCGGGTTAAATTCCTTTACGAAGTCGAGTACAAGTAGCTTGGTTAACTTATAACCATGACAAAGACGATGTCGCTTATATCGCATATGTTGAACTCACGCTAACAACCCACCAAAGCAATCCACCAGCAATCCACTTGCCCAGCTATACCCTTTCTTTTCATTTACATAAATGCACAAGCATACACATGCATAAGAGAAAACCTATGACGTGGATTACCATAGTGATTTGTTCCCATCTTCTTATAGTACGTATATATATATAGGATATATGAAGATATATATAGTATTGATTTATTTGTGTGTGTGTGTTTTTTGTTTGATTTTATGATGAAATACCATGATATGATAAATATTATTTCTTATAACATCATTTTCACTTTATAGCGCATTTTGATGTAGTGTCATGAAAGCGCTTTTATATCATACAAAACGGCATAGCTACTGTCGCTTTTTTTTTAATTCAAAAATTGGCAATTTGAGAAATGTCGCATTTATTGGAATTATGTTCAAATGCCACGATGTTGTCACAAAACTTCTGACATATATACAGAGTGTCGTAAAAATGATGTATCATATACCGACATAATAAAGAAACCGCCACAAAAATGCCATAAATTTGTGACATAAACAATGATTGCTCTGCTAAATGTCGGAAATCCACTTACATAAAATAATATGTCACCTAAATGCCGTATTTTCATGGCAATTAGTAAATAATGACGGCAAATTTAGAGCTATTTTGTTGCAATACGTAAAACTCAATCTCAAATAAAAGGTATTCTTGACACGAGTCCTCGGCAACGGTGCCATAAAATCTTGATCGCGCAAAGCACTTACTAGCAATAGACTAGGTTTATCGAGTAAAGCACTCGCGAGTCAAGGCCGATCCTACGTACTGTAAGAATGTCAAATTATCAAGACCGAGCTTGTCACAAATAACAGCTTACTTACCAACTAAAATATAGATGTGAGTAAATTTGGTAACAATAAACTAGCAAGATTATGCAAGTTCAACGGTACAAACTAGAGTTTCTAATGTATTAGTTCAATTATGAGTAATTAGTTATTCCCCCCACACATTCAATAGTCCTCCCCATTGGTGAATTGTAATTCATTGTTCACCACGAGTACAACTCCTAACCCTATCTACTCCGACTTATGGTAAGAGGACAATCTATACGCAAGCTACCCTCCTTAATTGGTCCGTAATGGCCCATATACATAAAGAACTGTAGTCATTTGATATTGAGAGCTAACTCATACCACAAACCAAACTTTGCATAAATTGCCGACAATCGACAAGACGCTCCTGGGTCCATCAAGATAATGTCCAAATTAACATTTCACTATTCGATTTCATGCTAATTTACGATGACATGCAAATAGTTGATCATGCTATTAACATGTAAATTAAATCTATCGATCAACGAAGTGGGCGCCGAATAATTATCATGAATTAGTAATTTACTAGTATTCGTATTCTAATGACATGATCGTCGCAGATCTCAAGAATGCAATCACTACTTCATGATTTCTTCACCAACGAATTAGATCTATAACACACGGGGTAAAAATAAACTAACTACTACATAATTAAGCTAAATAAGCAATTAAAACATACTAGTCGAATAGAACAACGATGATCTATATCTTGGAAAAGATAGAAAATCACACCCTCGAAGACGAAGCCGTAGATCTCCTCGATCTCTCCCCTAGGCGTAGCACTCCACTGCCTCTCCGACTGTAACTCATAAAATAATACAATAAAGAACAAATAACTTTATTGCATAATACTTGTAATAGTTGTGTGGTACTTGTGTTACATTTGAATTACGAGGCGTAGGCCTCTTATTTATAGTACATAAACCGACTTAGAAACATTTAGTTCTACGCTAAGCTCAAGATTCTCAAGCCTCGTAAGTCGGTACTCGACTCGGTAAACCGAGGGCAATTTTGTCCCTTTTCTCCGCCGACTTAGCTTGGAATGTTTTGGAATACCCTAGGCCCATTCCTTTCGCTCACCCACTCTGTGATTCGGCCCATGATGCTCACTTCGATATTTCAGATTCAAAATAATCAAATAATGCACGAAATAAAATCGAAATAGGAAAATACGCTAAGTGCAGATTTTCAACTCACTAACCCGACATATGATATTCAACTTAAATGGTTCATATTTATGGGTCAAAACAACTATTTTTAGCACATAATGGATAGAATGTTGATGACGAGATAGACTATTTTAAACGCCATCAAAAGCAAGCTATGATGAATAAACCGTATGAAGAGCGATCAAACAAACATAAGTCGTTAGAGGGCTACCTGTAAATGGAAGAAAGTACGGTCTTTTGTCTGTTTTGTGCTTAGAGAAACGGCTTAAAATCACCACAAACGCTTAAGACTTCACCGAAATGCCACATACCGCCGGAAACCGCTTAACTCGCCGGAAAAATATGCCGAAAGAGAAATAGTTTTTGCAAAAGTGTACAAATGAGGGGTAGCCTCCTTATATAGGCGTAGATTTAGGGCGGAAAATGAACCGCCACGTCCGGTTTCAAAATGCAAACGCTATTATGAAACGCACGGCAATCGGGCGCCACCAACCAATCGTAAACCGCCATCTATCATGTCAACCGTCACATCCTCTGCAAACTCGAGGCAACGCCAACCTCGCCACTTACATCATGTCAACCGTCCACATCCTCAACCTGCCACGATATATATGTTGAGGATTGTAGATGTTATTATATAGCAGAGTGCTTGGAACTCCGTCAATTTTTGCATATTCTGTGCTCGATCTTTGTCTTCCTATGGCACGTAGCAGCTTTTTCTTTTTAAATTTCAAAATCAAAGCTCTTATTTGTCCTGCTATGAGTGATTTGAGTAGTTGTGTTTTTCTTTGAATATCAAAGTTATTGTCTGTTGTCCTACTATGTCATGAAAGGTGCGAATTAATCAAGTTGTGATTATTGATTTGAGTAGTTATTGTATTATTTCTCGGAATATCCGGCATGCTGGAGGCTTTGGTGGACGATATTATTCCGGTAATACTCAAGAGGTGTGGTGGATGTGTTGGCAATTGTCTGAGCATATGTGGTGTGAAGGTTATTTCAAATACTATCAATGGAGCATCACCTGACCAAATTAAGTATGTAGTAGTAGTAGTACCACCTTTTATTATTTTATTTTATATTAATTTCTAATTTGATCCATGAATTTGTACGTGGTGTTTGATTTTCTGCAGGGAACTAGTTGACGATAACTGTATATGGGTTTGTTAAGTTTTCTTGATATAAAATGATGAGGGTGTTAAATCTGTGTGTATGGATGCGTTTGAGAATATTCTGAAAGCCGGGGATGATGAGTCGAGTGAAAACATATATGCTAAGATGATTGGTGGTTATGAAAATTTAGGAGGGTGGGATTTTATTAGACAATGATGCACCTAATGCTGAAGACATATTGGTGAAATATGCCTCGTAAATGGCTGCTTTCCAAGATGAAGTTTAAGCTGATTCTCTGGGATCGTGGGGAGAAGGTGTTCAAGTAGTAGCTGTATTCACTCTGTGGATCGTGGGGAGGAGGTGTCCAAGTAGTAGCTTTTGGTATTCACTCCGTGGATCGTGGGGAAGAGGTGTTCAAGTAGTAGCTTTTGGTATTCACTCCGATATCTATATATTTAATAATGTATGTAAATCTGTTGCTAGTTAGAACACACAACATCAGAATGAAGAAGACAATTAATGATTCATTGATAGATTTGGCAGCCACAATACAGTAGTATTTGTACACGTAAATTTAATGTAATTTAGTACTAGAGAATCTAGTAACAAATCTAATGATAAGCTTGACACGTGGCACACTAACACTTTAACACGTGGCGCCTACTTTAACATCCCCTCAAACTAATGGCAAGGTCAACAACATTAAGTTTATGTCTCATGATTTGGAATTGAGTGTTAGAAAGTGCCTTGGTGAAACAATCACCACTTGATCACAAGAAGGAACAAAAGCCACTTGAAGTTGATGTTTGAGAACTTGATCCTCACAAAATGAACATCTATCTCAATGTGTTTAGTCCGGGAATGAAACATGTGGTTGTAAGCAAGTATAAACAAGACTTCAGATTATCACACCAGTAATCGTTTTGTCGCAACTTTAATATGTAGCTCAGACAGTTAGGGATTGCAAACCATTTGATTTCAAAGAACTTACATTTGCCAAGGCTCAGATTCGATTCTCAGACTTGATCTTGCCACAACCTCGCCGCTTAGAGCTCCAAGAAACCAAGGATCCCCTGCAAGAAACACACATTAGCCTCCCATAGATTTTCTATCGAGGATATTGCAGCCCAACAAGATCATCGAACCCTCAGAATGGTAAGTGCCTGACCCTGCTGAAAGTGAAGACCATATGCCGTAGTGCCTTTACATATCTAAGCAATCTTTTAGGGCAAACCAAAGAACTTCCTTGAGTATGCATATTGACTCAGCTTGATTGACTCGCATAACTAATGTCGCCTTGTATATGTAAGATATTGTAGACTCTTCAAGATTCCGCTTATATTGTGTAAAGATTAGGCGTGAATGGTGACTCAGACAGATGTGAGATCTACTGTGGTAGTCATACGAAGTTGGTACAGTTTCAAGTGGTCCAAATTGGAGTTTACTTAGAATTTGAGATGCATAAAGGTTGTTGATGGGCACAAACCTGCCTCATCTCTCAGGTGCCTCAGATACCTGTAAAGTGACAAAGGTCCAAGATCTTTGTGAGCAAACCTGGAGTTCAACACGTGGATAAACTTTGTATTGATACTGTAAATGTCATATGCACTCAGGACAAGACTCAAGGTCTTGTAAGAGGATTGACCCAACCTTCTATGCCAAATACTAGAATTATCAAGCTAAGAATGATCGATCAACAAATGCATTTATTACAAACCGACACAATACAACTTGGTTCTTGAATGGCTTTGAGTGAAGAAAGTTCTGAGGATCTTTGGAAGTGACTTGAGCATCCGGTAAAGGCCATCTAGTTAGAATTTCCTTATAAGTCCTTGTTTCATCCTTCCGCCCATATCCATTCTTCATCCTGACAAAGATGCATCTCCCATACTTGCCTCAAATCCTTTCTATGTTCTTCAATTTTCCGATTCTATGACAACACCTCCTCGACCATAACACACCTAACCCTGTGACACCTACATCATCCTTTGTTCCAAATCAATCCAAAGAGTCCCGTGCCATCTCTAAGTTCTCGAGATCACTCTCAATCTCTTCATAGCCCTCTTCATCCTACACCACATCTCCACCAAGGCACTCCTCACCTCGCTCGCTCCTCCATCTCCAACTTCAAGTCCCACTGCCTCACCATCCATCTCTCCCGCACTTCTATTCCTACTAATCATCACACTATGCATCAGAGCCAAGAGTGGTATCTATAAACCAAAACTTATTCTTATTTAGCCTCTAAAGACTGGTCTGCAAAGGTCAATCGGAACTAACCTGAGCATCGTAAGCTATTGCATCTCCACCATGGCATGTCAAGCATGAAGGAAGAATTCAAGGCCCTCATTACTAATCATACTTGGGATCTTGTACCACTATCTCAACAAAGACCTAGTAGGCAATAGTGGGTTTTTAAACTCAAACTCGCACTGTGATGGCTCCATTTTAAAGCATAAGAGAGATTAAGGGGCTGCGGGTTTCATCAAACCCTCGACTGTGGATTACAGCCGAGACCTTCACCCCAGTAGTAAAGGCTTCCACAATCAGAGTTGTCTTAGCTATTGCCTCCTCCTGAACTCGGCAAATTAATCAAATTGATATTAACAATGCCTTTCAAACGGCACCTTGTAATGTAAGATGTCTTTATGCCACAACCCGAAGGTTTTATTGATTCCCGCCAAACCTACACATGTTTGTCATCTCGTAGTGCCTCTATGGGCTCAAGCAAGCACCTGTGGCTTGGTTTGATGAACTAAGAGTCAGCTAAGCAAAGTGGGGATTTCACCAAGCAGTCCGATACTTCAATGCTTATTCTCAATGCACCCGGGTATCGGCGTGTATGTCCTTATATATGTAGATGATATCATAATCACAGTGAAATGATAATCATTCAATACAGAGGTGTTGTCCTTAATCGTAAGACTCAAGAACATGTAAAGGATTTGAGGCAAGTATGAGATGCATCAACACTGCTATTTAAGAATGGATACGGGAGGGCAGGATGAAACAAGCGACTTATAAGGAAATTCTAACTCATTAAAATGTAATATCCTTAGACACATAAACTCAAGCAGACATCCAAGCACACGTACTCTTTATGGAAGCGATCAACCCCTATGAAAACACATTTGTGGTGTGGGAATTGAAACTTCTATTTTTGAAAAGTGCCTTAAATAGGAAAACAGTACATCCAAAGGTCTTCGTGAGGGTGTAGTCGTGCTCAGGGTTAAACAAATTTTTCATAGTGAGAGATAGATCAAGAATAAAGTGTGGAAGCCTGTTGGATAAGATGCGGTGGAGTATCGAAAGCTTCCCACTGCGGTAATTTGAGGGGCATTTGGGCTCGAGCCAGTGAGGGTTAGCCTGCCTCAACTATATGCCTATGTTTTCTTTCAACCTTCCATTCTCGACTATGTGCACGAGGACACGGATGTTCAAAAGACAACCCTGTATTCACTCTAAATAGACTCAAAAGCACTCCAAATTCACCTCCTCAACTGCCTCAGCAAAGTTACTTAATGTTCCTCTCAAATTGTTTTTTCAACTAAGGATTTGAACTTAATGAAAGTCGAAGTGGCATCGTATTTCAAAACTAAGGGATAAATCCACACAAACCTACTATAATCATCAACAAAACTTATATTGTAATCGATAGCCTTTAAAGGGAAACAATAAAGCCGCCCCCAAAGACAAGATGTACAAGATCAAGACAAAAGTCGCTTAGGCAAACAAAAGTAGGATAAGGTAAGGAATGATGTTTTCTTCAATTTGCAAGCATCACAAAACTCAATTTATTGATACCGTAAATGTCATACGACTCAGTGATGCACTAAGCGTCTGTAAAGAGGATGACCCAACCTTCTATGCCAAATACTGCATCATCAATGCTAAGAATCGTGATCGATCAACAACTGCACTCATGTCGATTAATGGTGACTTATTACAAACTCGACACAAGACAACTTGGTTCTTGAATGGCTTTGGAGTGAAGAGAGTTCCTCGAGGATCTTGGAAGTGGACGAGCATCCGGTAAATGCCGCCTCAAGTGGTTCCTTCCAACAAAATTTTCCTCTGATCTTGTCTCACAAAACAACAATTTGAGTGAAAT